>CAUYRH010034792.1:0-28698 GCA_963574655.1 Perodicticus potto
GACATGTATGTCTATGTGTATATAGTATACACATTTATATACACACATATATACACACAGACACACATGTATGTAGATATAGTCAATAGACATGCAGATGAATGAATATATGGTGATATACCATATAAAATATGTATGGTCATATATAAAGAAATACATAAAATATACAGTAATATTTATATATAACATATATCAGTTTTATTGAGATATAATTCACATACCATACAATTTGAAGTATACAGTGTGATGATTTTTAGTATCTTTTCAAAGTTGTTCAACTATCACCACAATCAATTTTAGAACATTTTCAGCAACCAAATAGGAACCTCATATCCATTAATCATCCCCTATTTTCCCCCAAATTCCCTAGCCCTAGGAAACTGTTATTCTATTTTCTCTCTGTGGATTTGCCTATTCTAGACAAGGAAATATATAAGGGAAATTACACAATGTGTAGCCTTTTGTGTTTGGTTTCTTTCACTCAGCATATTTTCCATGTTCATACATGTGTAGAGAGTGTTGGAACTTTACTTCTTTTTATGCCCAAATAATATTCCATTGTCTGAAAAGAACTCATTTTATTTATTAATTCATCCGTCGATAGATGTTTGGGTTGTTTCCAACTATTATGGATAATTTTGCCATGAACATGCATAAGCAAGTTTTTTTTGAGATAGAATCTTATTATGTTGCTCTGGGTAGAGTGCCGTGGTGTCACAGCTCACAGCAACCTCAAACTCTTGGGCTTAAGAGATTCTCTTGGCTAGGCCTCCCAAGTAGCTGGGACTACAGGTGCCCTCCACAACACCCAGCTATTTGGGTGTTGCTGTTGTTGTAGACGTCATTGTTGTTTGGCAGGCCCGGGCCAGCTGGGTTCAAACCCACCAGCCCTATGTATGTGGCTGGCGTCCTAACCTCTGAGTTTCAGGCACCGAGCCCCCACCCTTTTGATTATAGCCATCCTAGTAAGTTTGAAATGGTAGCTCATTGTGATTTTGGTTTGCATTTCTCTGATTGATTAATGATATTAAGTATCTTTTCATGTGCTTATTGGCCATGTGTATATTTTTTTTGGAAAATTGTTTATTCAAATGCTTTGTCTATTTTTAATTGAGTTATCTTTTTCTTGTTGAGTTGTAATATTTTATATGTATATGCTAAATGAAAGTTCTTTGTCAGATATATAAATATATATATATAGAGAGAGAGAGAAAATATTTTCTCTCATCCTGTGGGTTTTCTTTTTACTTTCTTTATGGTGAAGCACAAAACCCTCTAATTTTGATAATGTCCAATTTATATATATTTTCCTTTTGTTGCTTTTTCTTCTGGTATCATACCTAAGAAACCATTGCTTGATACAAGACTGCAAATATTTACACCTATATTTTCTCCTAAGAGTTTAAATTTTCGTTCCACATTTATAGTTCATTTTTATATGTGGAACAAGGTAGGGGTCCAACTTTATTCTTTTGCATGTGATGTCCAGTTGTCCCAGTGTCACTTGTTAAAAAGAATATTCCTTGTGTACTCGATGGTCTTAGCACTTCCGTCAAAATCAATTGACCATAAATGTGAGGGTTTGTTTTCAGATTCTTAATTCTATCCATTGACCTATAAATCTCTCCATATGCCAGTACTATACTGTCTTTTTTTTTTTTGAGACAGAGCCTCAGGCTGTCACCCTGGATAGAGTGCTGTGCCATCACAGCTCACAGCAACCTCCAATTCCTGGGCTCAAGCCAGTCTCTTGCCTCCGCCTCCCAAGTAGCTGGGACTACAGGCGCCCGCCACAACACCTGGCTGTTTTTTGGTTGCAGCTGTCATTGTTGTTTGGCAGGCCCGGGCTGGATTCGAACCCGGCAGCTCAGGTGTACGTGGCTGGCGCCTTAGCCTGTTGAGCCACAGGCACCAAGCCAGATACTGTCTTGATTATTATACCTTGGTAGTAAATTTTGAAATGAGGATATGTGAGTTCTCCGACTTTATCTTTTTTTAGGGTCATGTGGCTCTTCTGGATCCCTTGAATATATATAAAGATAGGAGCAGCTTATCAATTTCTCTAAAGGAGCCAAATGGGATTATGATAAGGATTGCACTGTACCTGCAGTGTGTTTGGAGTATTACCATCTTAACAATATTAAGTATTTTCATTTATTTAGGTCTTCTTTAATTTCCCTCAATATTATTTTGTAGTTTTGTAGAGTAGAGGTTTTGTACTTCTTTGATTAGATTTGTCCCTAAGTATTTTATTCTTCTTGATGCTGTTGTAAATAGAATTGGTTTCCTAATTTCATTGCCAGATTTTAAATACCAAGTATACAGAGATATAATTGATTTCTATATATTAATTATATATAATTATGTATAAATTATATATAATATATGAATTAAATTTCATAATAATTATGAAATTACATATAATTGTATATAAATTATATATATTATTAAATCATAAACACATAGATCATGTATACATTAATGCATTTATGGGGTACAATGTGTTGATTTCATATAGAATTAGGAATGCTTACATCACACTGGTTAATATATACCTCATCTTGTTTACTTAAATATTGTGTTAAGACATTTATACTCTATACTAATAGATCCTAAATTATATATATTATATATATAAAGAAAAAGAGCAAGAACTGTATATATATATAGTTCTCATAGCTCTTGCTCTTTTTCTTTAAGTTAATTCCTTAGGATTTTCTATATGTAAGATCATGTCATCTGCAAACTGAATGCTCATCAAGAGGACTACAGTAACTACACCGTGGTGGGGCTGAGCTGGGGATGGTTCTTCAATCCTTTCAAAACCATGATGTGTCTTTTGCCAAAAGCTTTGCATTTTTCTCATGAGAAAAGATGAGACAACACAAATCATTACTAATTCTCTTCACACTATATTTCAATTGACTGCAGCTGAAAAAACCACATTTTTACTTTTTACCTTGTAAGGGTTGCATTTGTCAATCTGCAGAAATACAAGAGGTCATGATTCCAACAAACTTTCCGTATGGATCTCTTTCATTCAGGAGGAAGCATGGTTTAATGGAAAGCACTTGGCCTCTAGAATTAGAAAGCAGATGTTTAGTCCAGTTCTGTACTAATGGTGAGACTGATGCTTCCCTAACTCACTCCACAGGTTACTGTGAGCTACTCCCTCAGGCTTTCCTGTCTGGACTGGCTGTGTGGACGGGGCTTCTGCAGAAGGGAAGTGCCAGAGGAGTTAAGCTCGGCAGTCCCTTGGGCAATGCCTTCCTCTATTTCAGTCGAGTCACTTCCTTGGTTTCCTCAAGGATCTTTCTTTTCCTCGTTGAAAACTGTTATGACATTCTACCTCATTGAGGACACTCTCGCATGCTAGGGATAGAGCTATCATTGGTGAAGGTATATCCAGACTTACGCCTGCTGGAACCTGCAGGCTGAAGAGGCTCTGAGGATCTGTGATGACAAAATCACAGTAGAGCTCAGGAAAAACAAAACAAATTATAGCCTTATCTTAGTCACAGAGCTGAGGCTTTGTGTCCAGGATGGAAGATTAAGGGGGGAATTCCATGCCACATCATAAAGTTCATTGCATTAGCTGCACCACTGTTTCCTTCCTTAATATACAATTAAAGCTTGACTTCATAGAAGATAAATAACATGCCAGTTTTATGATAGTCAAAGCCAATAATTTTAACATGTAGTTTCCTAGCTACGCTCAATAGCAGAGTGGCAAGAATATGGCCTGAGATTGGTCTTGGGTTCCAGTCTTGGCTTTATCCCGTAGTAAGTATATAACCTTGGCAATTGATGTAACCTCACTGTGCTCTCATTTTGTTATTTGTGAGGAGTGTAAGAAATTTTTGTGAAAATTGAATAATATCTGTGTTTATACATATATAGTGTTTAGCTAGTAGTAATAGTATTCTTCAAGTTATTTAGTTGATTAAGCTAAGAAAAAACATTAACCAATGAAAGCATTATAAGTGATTTTTATTTGAAGTACACTTTAGTGGTTTTCAAATTTTAGTATGCATAACAGTCCCCAGAAATTATTTTTTAATGAAAATTCCCAGGCCCTACCCCCCTCCCAAGAATTTCTGATGCAGTGGTCAGTGGCAGGTCCCGTGAGTCTATGTCTCTAGCAAATGTTGTACTCTAATATTCTGATGCAGGCGATCTGTGAGCACATTTTAATCTTAATATATTCTCAAAGTTTTAGGAAAGTTTTAAAAATAGCACAAGGAACTTTCATATATGCTTTACCAAGATTCATCAGTTTTAAAACATTTTGCAGTGTTTGCTTTATCAATCTCTCTTTTTCCCTATTTGTTTCTCTACAAAAAAAGATTTTTTTTTCTGGCTGGGCTCACCCTTCTACACTGTAGGAGGTGGGAGGATTGTTTGAGGTTAGAAGTTCTAAACCAGCCTGTGCCAGACCCTGTCTCTACAAAAAATCGAAAAATTAACCAGGCATGTGGTTAATAGCTGGGGCTATTCAGGAGACTGAGGCAAGAGGATCACTTGAGTCTGGGAGTCTGAGGTGGCAGTGAGCTATTATGAAACCACTGCACTCTAGCCTGGGAAACAGAGTGAGACCCCATCCCTCCAAAATTTTTTTTTTCTAAATTATTTGACAATAGGTTACATGTCATGTCTCTATACTCTTAAATACTTTGGTGTGTATTTTCTTTTTTCTTTCTTTCTTTTTTTTTTTTGAGACAGAGCCTCAAGCTGTCGCCCTGGATAGAGTGCTGTGTTCACAGCTCACAGCAACCTCCAATTCCTGGGCTCAAACGAGTCTCTTGCCTCTGCCTCCCAAGTAGCTGGGACCACAGGCACCTGCCACAACGCCCGGCCATTTTTTGGTTGTAGCCGTCATTGTTGTTTGGCAGGCCTGGGCTGGATTCGAACCTGCCAGCTCAGGTGTACGTGGCTGGCACCTTAGCCTGTTGAGCCACAGGCGCTGAGCCATTGGTGTGTATTTTCTAAGAATAATAATATTATCTGTACATAATCACTTTTCAGTTATTAAATTTGGAAAATTTAACATTACTTTTATCTTATGTACAATATGTATTCTAATTTTATCAGTTGTCTCAATAATGCCCTTTGTTTTTTTTTTGAGACAGTCTCACTTTGTTGCCCTCAGTAGAGTGTTATGGCATCACAGCTCCCAACAACCTCAAAGTGATTCTTTTTTTTTTCCAGAGAGACAGAGTCTCATTTTGTCACCCTTGGTAGAGTACTGTGGTGTCACAGCTCACAGCAACCTCCAGCTCTTGGGTTTAGGCAATTCTCTTGCCTCAGCCTCCCAAGTAGCTGGGACTACAGGCTCCCGGCCACAACACGCTGCTAGTTTTTTGTTGCAGTTTGGCTGGGGCCGGGTTCGAACCCACCACCCTCAGTATATGGGGCCAGTGCCCTACCCACTGAGCCACAGGCGCTACCCCTCAAGCCATTCTTTTGCCTCAGCCTCCCAAGTAACTGGGACTACAGGTGCACGTCACAATGCCTGGCTATTTTTAGAGACTGAGTCTCACTCTAGCTCAGGCTGGTCTTGAACTCCTGAGCTCAGGCAATCCACCTGCCTCAGCCTCCCAGAGCGCTTAGATTACAGGCGTGAGCCATCACGCAGGCCTAATAATGACTTTTATAGCAGGGTATTTTCCCCCTATATAGGATTCAACCCAGGACCACATATTATGTTTAACATGACATCCTTTTTTTCTCCTTCAGTCTGGAACAATGCCTTAGTCTATCTTTGTTCTTTATAACACTGACCTATTTTAAAGATTATAAACTGATTCTTTTATAGATTGTCCCTTACTGCAAGTTTGGCTGATATTGCCTAGCCTTTAGATTTAGGCTATGCGTTTTCAGCTTGAATTCTACATTATGATCTAAATCCTTTTCAGAGTATCGTCTGTTTCTGAGACACATGATATACACTTGCTTCTTATTGGTGAGGTGAGCCTCACTTAAAAAATACTTGATGACTCCAGAAATAGTTGACTAGCCACTTTTGCTCTAAGTCACTTCAGAACTTAAAGCGGTCAAAAGAAGAAATACGACGCTAATGTTCTGAATTTTCCTATTGATTGTTGATTTGTTAAGGGGCTTATCTAACTATTGCCTAGTTAAATGATTTAGAAAATGATTGCATGTTAATCACAGCTGCTATTCCATTCAAAATCACAACACATTTTCATATTTAACGTATACAATTCTCCACCTCACCCCCACCATCCCTTTTGTTCTCAGTAACTCTGCATCTTGATTTTTATTATGTAGTTAATACAGGTAGCCTATGAAATGTGTGATATGGCATAACTATTAATAAGTCCATCCATGCTGTTGGTGGGATTGTGAAGCTGGTAGAGAAAACCTAATTAATTTCTTGCATGTCGCATTAAACAATGATGTATCAGCTTCTGCTTTAATAGCATGCTTGAAAATACTCATTTTTATTTTATTTCAAAATATATGTCTCCATGAATTTTTAATTTATATTTCACCTTCTCAACTTATATTTCTATGTAATATCTGTAGCCTGCTGTTCTCAGTATACCTATTATGTGATAGGCTATTTAATTCTCCTGGCATTCATTCATGAAAAATGGTTTGAACATTAGGAAAGAATATGACTTAAGTCTTTTTTTTTGAGACAGAGCCTCAAGCTGTCACCCTGGATAGAGTGCTGTGGCATCACAGCTCACAGCAACCTCCAATTCCTGGCCTCAAGTAGCTGGGACTACAGGCGCCCACCACAACGCCCGGCCATTTTTTGGTTGCAGCCGTCATTGTTGTTTGGCGGGCCCGGGCTGGATTCGAACCCGCCGGCTCAGGTGTACGTGAAGGGCGCCTTAGCCGGTTGAGCCACAGGCCCCAAGCCACAACATACATATATGCTGTAAAGTTCACAAAGCTTAGCATGTAGCTCGATTAAGTTTTCGTTTTTTTCTTTGAGAGATGTCTATGTTGCCCAGGCTGGTGTCTACTCCTGGGCTCAAACGATCCTCCCGCCTCAGCCTCCCAAGTGTCTGGGTTTGCAAGAGCACACCACGGCGCTCGGCCTTTACGAAAGTAAAAATTACATTTAAAAAAGTAACTATTACAAAGGTCAAGATATAAAACATTACCAGTATCTTAGAAGCCTTCCGCTGGGAAATGGCATATGCTTTTAGGTTAAAGAACTGGATTCTAAAGATGACATTTGCACTGTCTTCTTGCGTGACTTTGTCAAGTTATTTAACTGCACTGGGTCTCGGTTGAGCCATCTATGAAATTGGGTGAACAGCACCTTACATAACAGTTTCTTTAAAGGTCATATATTGTAAAACGTCTATCATAGTGCCTGAATACAGTTGGCAAGCAATAAACGGTAATTATCAGGCAAATGAAATAGGCGGTCAACTCCCACTTCCTGCTTTTCTTTCATTTTTGAAAGTTGCTCTCTTTTCTATTCCTTTTCTCCTTCTTTCTCGCCCCTCCTACTGCCGTAAATGGCCTACAAGAGCTGTCGTGAAACGTTCCTCCCCGCCCTCCATGTGGCGAAAACGCAATCACACTTGACGGCGCGAGGTGGCTCAGCCGCAAGATGGCGGCGCTGGCAGAGGAGCAGACGGAGGTGGCGGTCAAGCTAGAGCCTGAAGGACCTCTGACGCTGATACCTCCGCAGGCGGGGGACGGCGCGGGCGAGGGTAGCGGCAGCACTACCAACAACGGTCCTAACGGCGGCGGTGGGAACGTTGCTGCGACGTCGTCGGCCAGCGGGGATGGCGGGACCCCCAAGCCCGTGGTGGCTGGCTCCGCCGCTGCCCCGGCGGGGGCGGCCCCGGTGCCTGCCACTGCTCCGGAGGCCGGTGCTCCCCAGGACCGACAGACTTTGCTGGCCGTGCTGCAGTTCTTACGGCAGAGCAACCTCCGCGAGGCCGAGGAGGCGTTGCGCCGTGAGGCCCGGTTGCTGGAGGAGTCAGTGGCGGGCTCCGGAGCCCCGGGAGAGGTGGACAGCGCCGGCGCTGAGGCGGCTAGTGCTCTTCTCAGCCGGGTCACAGCCTCCGCCCCCGGCACTGCAGCCCCCGACCCTCCGGGCACCGGTGTTTTGGGGGCTACGGCTGTCTCGGGCTCAGTCTCAGGTCCTGCGGCTCCGGGGAAAGGTGAGCCGCGGGGTCCCGCTGAGGCAGGGCCGGCACGAAGGGGAGCAAGCCGGTAAGGCAGGGGCTGGCAGGCCTGCACCTCTGCGGGCTTGTTTTGAATTTCCTGGGCCCGCCTCTAGGGCCACATGCCCGCCCCTTTCCCTACTGCGCCGGCTGCGCAGTCAAACCCCCTTCCGAGCTGTCAGTTCCACTGAGAGGCTGAGGAGAGTTGTTAAGCAGGGATGTACAGAGAAAATGAGCGCGGAGAGGCAGGCACCTTCAGGCTTTTGGTCTCTTTCCTCGTCTGTGCTTTGGAGCCTTGGGCAGGTCCGAATTAACACTGACAGTATTTGTACAGTTTCAAATTGGTGTACTTTCAAGTACTTTAAATTATGTATCTTAATTCTCACAGTTCCACTGTGGGAGACATTACATTTATTGTAGAGGTGAGAAAACAAACTTCTGGAGAAAGGCCAAGGGACTTGCTTCATATCTCAGAGGCAGAGAGTGATGGAGTATAGTGTAGCAAGTATTTCTCAAAGTATGGGCTAAGTACCACGAGTTTTAAATCTTTTGGAGGATGCAGATTCTGGGCTTCACTTCAAACTTAAGTAAACTTCCCCCTTAGAGGTAGAGTTTGGCAATCTGCATTTTTGATAAGTGCTTTTTTTTTTTTTTCTTTTTTTTTGAGAGAGTCTCACTGCATCTCCCTCAGTAGGGTGCCCGTGGCGTCACAGCTCACGACAACTTCCAACTTTTTTTTTTTTTTGCAGTTTTTGGCCGGGGCTGGGTTTGAATCCGCCACCTCTGGCATATGGGGCCGTCGCCCTACTCGTTTGAGCCACAGGCGCCGCCCACAACCTCCAACTCTTGGGCTTGATTCTCTTGCCTCAGCCTCCCAAGTAGCTGGGACTACAGGCGCCCGCCACAACGCCTGGCTATTTTTTTTTTGCTGTAGTTGTCATTGTTTAGCTGGCCTCGGCCGAGATCGAACCCGCCACCCTCAGCGAATATGGCCGTCGCTGTAACCACTGCGGGCACCAAGCCATTAATAACTGCTGATGGGTAGTGATGGAGGGCAAAGTTTCAGAACCATATGTTTAGAAATAGGCGTTGGACAGATCATTTTGTCTGTACTGCTTTTACTTGTGTCATGGTAATTAAGTAAATTTTTCTAAGGTTGAAGTTAATTTTTTTTCTATTGAATGGATTATGAGGATATTATAATACATACATGTAAAATGCCTGGTACTGATGAATTTATGCCTCTGTATCTGTCCCTGACAACTCATCTACCTCCACCCCTTAATCCCAGGAGCTGTTTTCACAGAAATCCATGCAGTAAAACTCACACATAATATAAGGTCTCAAAGGTGATCCTGAGCCAGAAATAAGTGTTTATTGAATTAAGTTATCCAGTGCGGATCCTCTAGCAAAATTAATCTGTGTGAGGCCTCATCTTTGCATTGCCAGAAATGTTATGAATACATAGTGTTAATCCACAAATAGAAATGTGTGAAGATATGATTTAATGTTTTCTGAATATTGAATTTTTTTTTTTTTTGTAGAGACAGAGTCTCACTTTATTGCCCTGGGTAGAGTGCTGTGGCGTCACACAGCTCACAGCAACCTCCAGCTCCTGGGCTTAGGCGATTCTCTTGCCTCAGCCTCCCAAGTCGCTGGGACTACAGGCGCCTGCCACAACGCCCAGCTATTTTTTGATGCAGTTTGGCCGGGGCCGGGTTTAAACCCGCAGCCCTCGGTATATGGGGCGGGCGCCCTACTTGCTGAGCCACAGGCGCCACCCTGAATTTTTTTTTTTGAGACAGAGTCTCTCTTTGTCATCCCTGGAAGAGTGCCATGATGTCATAGCTCACAGCAACCTCAGGCTCTTGGACTCAAGTGATCCTCTTGCCTCAGCCTCCTGAGTAGTTGGGACTATAGGGATTGCCACTGTTTTTAGAGAGGGGGTCTTACCCTAGCTCAGGCTGGTCCCTAACTCTTTTTTTTTTTTTTTTTTTTTTTTATAGACAGAGTCTCACTTTACCGCCCTAGGTAGAGTGCCATGGCGTCACACAGCTCACAGCCACCTCCAACTCCTGGGCTTAGGTGATTCTCTTGCCTCAGCCTCCCAAGTAGCTGGGACTACAGGCACTCGCCATAATGCCCAGCTATTTTTTGTTGCAGTTTGGCCAGGGCCGGGCTTGAACCCACCACACTTGGTATATGGGGCCAGCACCCTACCGACTGAGCCACAGGTGCCGCCCACGGTCCCTAACTCTTGAGCTCAGGTGATCTCCCCGCCTCAGCCTCCCAGAGTACTGGGATTACAGGCGTGAGTCACCATGCTCGGCTTTGAATATTGAATTTTTGAATGAACTATAGATGAATTATATTATTGGTTATTTTGCTATAATCTATCCCTTCAGAAACTTGACCTATTTTTATTATTTTTTGAGATAGGATCTTACTCTGTTACCCAGGCTAGAGTCCAGTGGCATCATCACAGCTCACTGTAACACCCCATTCTTTTTTTTATTTAATGAGACAGAGTCCCACTATGTCGCCCTGTGTAGAGTGCTGTGGCGTCACAACTCACAGCAACCTAAAACTCTTGGGCTAAAGCAATTATCTTGCCTCAGCCTCCCAAGTAGCTGGGACTACAGGTGCTCGCCACAACATCTGGCTATTTTTTGGTTGAATTTGTTGTTGTTTGGCGGCCTGGGTTGGATTTGAACCCACCAGCTCCTGTGTATGTGGCTGGCACCCTAGCCACTTGAGCTACAGACGCTGAGCTGAACTTCACATTCTTGAGCTCAGTCTTCCTGTTTCAGCCTCATGAGTATCTGGTCTTGAACTCCTGGCCTTAAGTAGTCCTTTTGCCTCAGCCTCCTCTAAGTGCTAGGATTACAAGTGTGAGCTACTGCACCTGGCCTATTATTATTTTGTTTTATTGGTGAGCCCCCTGAACCAGAATAGGATCAGAAAGACTCCCAACTTAAACTCCTTTTAGGTCATAACTAATCTAAATCAAGAAAGAGGAAAAGAAATCAAAAAAGTTATATAACATTTGTGCAGTAAAAAACATAACTGTATTGTGACTGAGACTTATAAAAATTTCTAATAACCAAACTTTGATTTGATTGACAGGTGTATTGTTTGGTATTGTTATGTTGAAAATAAATACTCCTGTTTTGTGCTTTGAAATGGTGGTTATGCAGATTGCTTTAAGCATATAGTTATTGTCTGTAAATATAAATAATGCATAGTCTTCCTCATCCTTAAAATGCTTACATTCTATTAGGAGTAATAGATGTACATATATAAAGGTAACATAGAATAGGCTATGTTACAGGACTGTTGCAAAGTGCATTGATAGCTCAGAGAACTGGGTATGTTACTTCAAGGCATTGCTTTGTGGTGGTGGGTGCCATTTGCACTGTGCCTTGAGAGAAAATTAATAGTTGTTTGATTTACACATACTTTTACACAATTTGTCTAAATAAGGTAGTTCTAGAAAAGATATTGAATCTTTTTATTATTGATTTGGACATGCTGTTTATTTGTTTTAGAGATAGGGTCTCACTCTGTTACCCAGGCTGGCATACTGTAGCATGATCATAACTCTTTGTACACTCAAACTCCTGGGCTCAAGCAGTTTTCCTACCTTCGCCTCTCGAGTAGCTGGGACTACCGGCATGTGCCACAATGCTTACCTAATCTTTTTATTTTTATTGATTTATTTTTTGTTTGTTTTTTTTGCGGTTTTTGGCCAGGGCTGGATTTGAACCCACCACCTCTGGCATATGGGGCCTGCACCCTACTCCTTTGAGCCACAGGTGCCGCCCAGTCTTTTTATTTTGTAAAGATGGAGGTCTCCTGTGTTGCCCAGGCTGGTCTTGAACTCCTAGCTTCAAGCAATCTTCCTGCCCTGGCCTTCTAAAGGGCTGGGATTACAAGCATGAGCCACGGCACTTGTCCTAGAAACTTTATTTTAAGATAAAGCCCCTGCTAAAGGGGCTTTGGCCTAGGTGACTTAAGCAAGCGAAAAGTCCCCTTAAAAGATTATGTGATTGTGTTGGGGAAGAGAGGTTGAGAGGAAAGGAACAAACGTCTGAGAAATAACTCACCTTTGGGCCTTAGCAGAACAGCCACAGTCATATGGTACATATCAGGTCACTTTTTAAAAAGTTGTTTTATGTTTTTTAAACAGTTGGAAGTGTAGCTGTGGAAGACCAGCCGGATGTCAGTGCTGTGTTGTCAGCTTACAACCAACAAGGAGATCCCACAATGTATGAAGAATATTATAGTGGACTTAAACACTTCATTGAATGTTCCCTGGACTGCCATCGGGCAGAGTTGTCTCAACTCTTTTATCCTCTGTTTGTACACATGTACTTAGAGCTAGTCTACAATCAACATGAAAATGAAGCAAAATCATTCTTTGAGAAGTATGTAAACTTTTACATATGTTATGTATACAAAGTGTATACACATCTGTAACCACACAGATGTCAGATTTCAACTTAAAAAGTTCTTTGTGAAGGAGAGGTACCTAAGAGAACTTAAAATATGAGGAGTTTAAATCTAGCTGGAGAAGTCAGGGAAGGCTCCCAGAGGAAGTGATGCTTTATATAAGAGCTAAAGATTGGGTAGAAGTTAACCCAATGAAGAGGGAAAAGCAGGTGTAAAAGCTCTGTGGCAGGAAGGATCATGGTAGGTATAGAGGCTGAAAGAAAGCCAGTGTAGCTGGAGTAGAGAATGAGGTGAGGCTGGGGGTGTGGTATACTACTGTAAAGCTGGGAATTGGTTAGAGTTGGAACAACTGTCAGGTTCTTGGCCTATGTTGAGGGTCTTTGTTTATTCTGACAGCAGCAGGTAGGATTAGATTTGGTTGAGAATCACTACAAACTCAAACAACAGTGGCATAAATAAAAGTTTATTTTTGCCTTTATCCAAAAAGCAATAGGAAACTGTGTTGGAATTAGAGCCAGAGTGAGAGCAACTGCAAACCCAAACAACAGAGCCTTGAATACAATAAGAGTTTCTCTTTTTCATAAAGGTAGGAAATTGAGAACTGGTGTGGTGGGTCTTTGATTATCAGGGCCCCAAACTCCCGCAGTGTTGCCATCCTCTTTTTTTTTTTGGAGACAGTCTCACTTTGTTCCCCTCACCCCACCCCACCCCCAGGTAAAGTGCTGTGGTATCATATCTCACAGCAACCTTAAATTCTTGGGCTCAAGTGATCCTCTTGCCTCAGCCTCCCAAGTAGCTGAGATTATAGGTGTCCACAATGCCAGCTAGTTTTTTTTTTGTTGTTTAAGACAGAGTCTATGTTGCCCTCAGTAGAGTGCTATGGCTTTGCAGGTCACAGCAACTTCAAACTCTTAGGCTTAAGCGATTTTCTTGCCTTGGCCTCTCAAGTAGCTGGGACTACAGGTACCCTCCACAACGCCCAGCTATTTTTTTTGTTGTTATTGTAGTTGTCATTGTTGTTTTGGCAGGCCCAGACTGGGTTTGAACCCGCCAGCCCAGGTGTATGTCGCCGGCACATTAGCCACTGAGCTACAGGCGCAGAGCCATGCCAGCTAGTATTTTAGAGATGGGGTCTTGCTCTTGCTCAGGCTGGTCTCAAACTCATGAGCTCAAGCAATCCACCCGCCTCGGTCTCCCAGAGTGCTGGGATTACAGGTGTGACCCATCACGCCCAACATTGCCATCCTTTTCATGCAGATTCCACCATGTGGCATAAGGTGGCTCTCTAGCTATAAGTGGTAACATCAGTGTTTTAGTCAGCAGGGAGGACACACATCCTTCCTTTTATAGCTTATCAGTCAGTAGCTAACTGACTACTTCAGTAGGCAATATGGTCTTTGGAAGAAGAAGGTAGGCAATATGGTCTTTAGTTAAGTGTCAATGTGCCTAGATAATATTCAGGTGTTCTGTTGTGGAGGAAGACAAGAAAAATGGATGTGTGAGGTTAGTGAAGCACCTCTATTAAAGGACCATGTTAGTACTAGATACACAGTTTGAAAGGACCTTTATGCAGTGGGGAAAATAGATGGTGGGGGATAGGATACGTATTGACCAGGTTTAGAAGTTATTGCAATAGTTCTCAACTGAGGGTGATATTGCTCCTTCTCTTAGGCCACCTGAAAATGTGCGAAGGTGTTTTTGGTTGTGAAATAACAGGAGAGAGGAACAGGGACACTAAATGTTCTAGTATTTGTAGGTAGTTCCTTTTAGCAAAAAATTATCCTGGCTAAAATGCCAGTAGTACCCTTGTTGAGAAATAGTGGGCTAGGTTGTAGTAGAAATTAAAAGAAGTAGACAGAATTGTGACATACTTGTTGGTCTGGATATGGAGGTGAGGGAGGTGGAGGCATCATTGATATCCCGAGGTTTCTGGCCCCTCCAGCTGGAGGGGGATTCCCTCTACTGATGTAGAAAACCCTGGAAGAGGACTTGGTTTGTCAGGTCATAGATTAATCTTGAATTTCAATTTGAATATGCCTTTGACTCATTTAAGAGATACAAGGATGATATAAAAGAGTTCAGAGGAGAGGCAAGGACTGCAGCCATAAAGTGGAGTTGTGTGCAATTTTGATGGATGTGGATGAGCTTGGCTAGGGGAGAGTATGAAATAAATCAGTAGGAGGGCTAGGCCAGAGAACCTCCAACATAATGACCAAGATATAATAGACAAGATATAAAAGGATAAATAGGAAAAAAACTAGGAGAGTGTTTAGTTGTAGAAGCCAAGGGAGAGGCGTGTTTAAGAAGGAAGAAGCAGTGCTTGACAGTGTGAATGAGAGGTCTTTAATATAAGCAACAGAGCCTGAAACTAAGACTTACTAGATGATAGATCGTAGCAATTGTTGAGGAACAGTAGAGCTCAGCACTCCTGGCTTCTGTACCATTATTTTCATTCATTATACTAGGATGCCTGTTAGAAGGTATATAAAGCAAGATGTTTTGTACCTTAGGGTTTTTGTTTGTTTGTTTGTTTGTTTGTTTGTTTTGAGACAGAGCCTCAAGCTGTCACCCTGGATAGAGTGCTGTGGCATTACAGCTCACAGCAACCTCCAATTCCTGGGCTCAAGCAAGTCTCTTGCCTCTGCCTTCCAAGTAGCTGGGACTACAGGCGCCCGCCAGAACGCCTGGCCATTTTTTGGTTGCAGCCGTCGTTTGGCGGGTCCGGGCTGGATTCGAACCTACAAGCTCAGGTGTACATGGCTGGCGCCTTAGCCCATTGAGCCACAGGCGCCGAGCCAGCTTAGTGGTTTTGAGGAGAAATAATTAAGAAAGGCTAATGATGGGGCAGTGCCTGTGGCTAAGCAGGTAGGGTGCCAGCCCCATATACTGAGGGTGGCAGGATCGAACCTGGCCCCGGCCAAACTGCAACAAAAATTAGCCCAGAAATTGGAGGTTGCTGTGAGCTATGATGCCACTGCGCACTATTGAGGATGCTAAAGTAAGACTCTGTCTCAAAAAAAAAAAGAAAGGCTTGGGTGGTGCCTGTGGCTCAGTGAGTAGGGCTCCGGCTCCATATACTGAAGGCGGCGGGTTCAAACCCAGCCTCGGCAAACTGCAAAAAACAAAAAAATAGCCGGGTGTTGTGGCAGGCGCCTATAGTCCCAGCTACTAGGGAGCCTCAGACAGGAGACTCGCCTAAGCCCAGGAGTTGGAGGTTGCTGTGAGCTGTGTAACGTCACGGCACTGTACCTAGGGCGATAAAGTGAGACTCTGTCTCTACAAAAAAAAAAAAAAAGAAAGGCTGATGATGACAGAACTGTACTCTAGAGGCGAATTTCTCTTAATAAGTACTATCATCAAAATCTTGCGCGCAGTGCCTGTGGCTCAAAGGAATAGGACGCTGGTCCCACATACCGGAAGTGGTGGGTTCAAACCCAGCCCCGGTCAAAAACTGCAAAAAAAAACCCTTGCTTTTCCAGTATCATGGGATAGCCATGTCTTCACGTGGGAAGCTGGAATATCATAGAGGATTCTCTGCCTCCTTATTATGGCCAGTCTTAGCCCTTGACAGGACCCCATGCTTAGATGAAGGTAACGGGCAGTGACTGCTATAAACACCAAGAGGCAGAGATTTCTAATGTCATTCAAATCTTGGACAGAAACCTTTAGTTTATGTGTTGATAAGTCATAATGGGGCAATACAAGTAACAGTTTAGGAATTTATTGGCTATGTGTCTATCAGAGCTGGAGCCCTGATAGCTTTTGTTTAGTCATTGTTTTCAAAATGTTTTTGCATTGATTGCTGCTCTTAGTGAGTGCCAAATATATGATCTTCAATTTTGCTTTCTTGAGAAAATTAAGATTTGTAGAAACAAAACTACATTTAAATTTACTAATTGTCACTAAGGCTGAAGGCTGTATTTCTTTGCCTCTGGTAAATGGAAGTACTCATTGTTTACTATCAACATTTGTTCTTGAGTTATAATATTAAAGTACCGATATTTAATAAATACGTTTGATAGTAAGAATATAGGAAATCCTTTAAAATGGTGGGTTTTTAAGAGAATGCCATGTATTGATTATTGTTGAGAGGCTGAGAGATAGATACATTGAGTTCATTATCCTGTTTTCTACTTTTTCTTTTTTTGAAGACAGAGTCTCACTTTGTCACCCTCGGAAGAGTGCTGTGGCATCATAGCTCAAGCAACCTCCAACTCTTGGGCTCAAGTTATTCTCTTGTCTCTGCCTTCTGAGTAGCTGGGACTATAGGCATCCACCACAATGCCCAGGTATTTTTAGAGATGAGGTCTCACTCTGGCTCAGGTTGGTCTCAAACCTGTGAGCTTAGGCAGTCCACCCGCCTCAGCCTTCCAGAGTGCTAGGATTACAGGCGTGAGCCACGGTGCTTGGCCCTATAAAGTGGGTTTTGAGAAAACAGTATTTGGTAAAGCAAGAATTCCAACATTTTCAAATGTGTACCTTTTTCTTTTGAATGGTGATTTTTTTTTTGAATGACAAAAAATGTTGGGTATCTTATTTTTCACTTATGATATTTATTTAAAATTCTTCTCTTAGGCTTGGCGCCTGTGGCTCAACGGGCTAAGGCACCAGCCATGTACACCTGAGCTGGCGGGTTCGAATCCAGCCCAGCCCGCCAAACAACAATGACGGCTGCAACCAAAAAATGGCTAGGCGTTGTGGCGGGTGCCTGTGGTCCCAGCTACTTGGGAGGCAGAGGCAGGAGACTCACTTGAGCCCAGGAATTGGAGGTTGCTATGAGCTGTGATGCTATGGCACACTATCCAGGGTGACAGCTTGAGGCTCTGTCTCAAAAAAAGAAAAAAAATTCTTCTCTTAAAATATTTAAGATAGGGTGGTACCTGTGGCTCAGTGAGTAGGGAGCCAACCCCATATACTGAGAGTGGCAGATTCCAACCCATCCCTAGTCAAACTGCAAAAAAAATAGCCAGGCGTTATGGCAGGCGCTTGTAGCTACTCGGGAGCCTGAGGCAAGAGAATTGCCTAAGCCTGAGAGCTGGAGGTTGCTGTGAGCTGTGACACCATGGCACTCTACCAAGGGCGACAAAGTTAGACTCTGTCTCAAAAAAAAAAAAAAAAAATATTTAAGATACATTTCTTTGGAGGATTAAGTTGGTTATTTTTAGGATGAATTCAGAAATTGAATTATAATCATTTTGAAATGAATTACTTCTGATCCTACAATTCAGTTCAGAATTATTGAGGCTACTGCATTGAAAATATTCTGGGATGGTTTATAAATATATGGGGGTGAGGCAGATCCCTTAATGATTACATTGAAAAATGACTTTTTAAAATCACTGAAACAGGTTCCATGGAGATCAGGAATGTTATTACCAGGATGACCTACGAGTATTATCTAGTCTTACCAAAAAGGAACACATGAAAGGGAATGAGACCATGTTGGATTTTCGAACAAGTAAATTTGTTCTGCGTATTTCCCGTGACTCGTACCAACTCTTGAAGAGGCATCTTCAGGAGAAACAGAACAATCAGATATGGAACATAGTTCAGGAGCACCTCTACATTGACATCTTTGATGGGATGCCGCGTAGTAAGCAACAGATAGATGCGATGGTGGGAAGTTTGGCAGGAGAGGCTAAACGAGAGGCAAACAAATCAAAGGTATGGGAACAAACCTAAGAACTGTATAATGCAGATTATGAAAAATTGTAGCATTTCCATCTACATAGTTTACACATTTTTCTGATATTTTTTCTGATAGGTAGCTTGGGAATAATTTTACACCGTATATAAAATTTCATGTTAAACTATATGAGGATTTGGGAATGGTTGTGTTTAACAGAACCCTGACTGCAGTGGCTGCAGCAAGGAATTTTTCCCATATAAATGGAATTCCAGAGGAAGGACCTCTAAGGGTGGCGTAAGGGCTTCACAGTGCTATCGAGGTCTCTGGATCCTTCTAATTTCTGGTCCATCATCTTTAGAATGTGGCTATCTACTTTGTACTCACAAATGGCTGTTGCAGTTTTAGTATTGCAGCTGCATTCCAGGAAGGAAGAACTGATGGAAGAAAAAAGGCATATATATCCCTGCTGATTCTCTCCCTTTTTATCAGAAAAACAATATTTTTTTCTAAAACTGTACCAAGTATATTCTTGTGTACATTTATTGGCCATAATCATACGGCCATTCCTAGTGGTGAGACAGCTTGGGAACAGAAATGATTTAACCAAGCACATTGCTACTCCAATAAAATCAGGGTTCTGTTGGTAAGAAATTTGAGGAGAATGGCTATTGAGTAGACAAGTACAGAAGCATACTTCTGGGAATAAATTACTATATTATAATTGTGATTCATCCTGTCAAGATATGAAAAGGGTACATTAACCAAAAAGTAATTTTAAAAATGTTGGCTTTTTTGACTTGCAGGTATTTTTTGGCTTATTAAAAGAACCAGAAATTGAAGTGCCTTTGGATGATGAAGATGAAGAAGGAGAAAATGAAGAAGGAAAACCTAAAAAGAAGAAACCTAAAAAAGATAGTATTGGATCCAAAAGCAAAAAACAAGATCCCAATGCTCCACCTCAAAACAGGTGAGAAAAAAATGTCAGGAATTTATGTGGAGGTGTAAGGCAATATGTTATAGAGGGTTCAGTTTGTTAATATTCAAAGAGTAATTTCAAGTCTGTTTTTCTTTCACAGAATCCCTCTTCCTGAGTTAAAAGATTCAGATAAGTTGGATAAAATAATGAATATGAAAGAGACCACCAAACGAGTGCGCCTTGGGCCAGATTGCTTACCCTCTATTTGTTTCTATACATTCCTCAATGCTTACCAGGTTGGTAAAACAACTGGACAATTTCTGCCTGGTAACTTGTATAAAACAGTGATTTATCATTAAGAGAAGCTTAAATGTGCTAGCTAAAACTATTTAAACTCTTGATATAATTTAAAGACAGCAGTTAGGAAAAAAGAATTGGATGCTGCACAGACTAGATACAGGCAAGGTTTAAAAGACCTTAGCAACTTGCAGCTATCAGAATCTTGCTTATCCTTGGCTCTCATTTCACTAAAGCATTCTGCTAGCTTTTAAAGAGGAGGTTCATCTCTTTTGAACTGGTTTCAGTACTTATATAACTCAGTATTTTAAATTAAAAATTCTACACACACCCTTTTCTTTTTTTTTCTTGCAGTTTTTTTGGCCAGGGCTGGGTTTGAATCTACCACCTCCAGTATATGGGGCTGGTGCCCTACTCCTTTGAGCCACAGGCGCTGCCCCACACCCAGCCTTTCTCTTGCGACATCACTGTCACTCTGGATAGAGTCCAGTGGCATCATCATAGCTCACTAACTGTAAACTCCTGGGCTTAATCAAGCCTCATGCCTTAGACTTCCAAGTAGCTAGGGCAACAGGTACATACCATGACACTCAGCTGATTCTATTTTTACTAGAGATGGGGTCTCGCTCTTGCTCAGGATGGCCTTAAACTCTTGAGGTCAAATAATCTTCTTGCTTTGGCCCCCAGAGTGCTGGGTTGACAGGCATGAGTACTCGGCCAAGAATTCAATATCTTTATAGATTCCTTACAATAGGCTGCTGAGGAAATATTTAGTAATCTGCAAAAAAGATTAATATTTGCTTCCTATCATGTACTACAAATATAGAGGACTAAAATGGGTTAGGTGATGACATATTCTACAAGTAAGTGCTTTTAGGCAAATGTGTTTTATAGGCGAATAAAATCTCAAATGATCTTTTACTTGAGAGAAAGTGCCATCATTATGTATTCTCTAAGATGAGAGTTTAATTCCCCTTCATCCAAACAGTATTGTTCATTCTAAAACTTTTTTTTGGTTATTGGCAGGGTCTCACTGCAGTGGATGTCACTGATGATTCTAGTCTGATTGCTGGAGGTTTTGCAGATTCAACTGTTAGAGTGTGGTCTGTGACACCTAAAAAGCTTCGTAGTGTTAAACAAGCATCAGGTAACTAGATGACCTCTCAGGATGTAAACTTTAATCTTTATTTAATGGATATAGACAGGAAGTTGTTATCTTTGCAGAAATTCAATTGATGTCACTACAGCCAGGATGCTGACATTTCCAACAGGGAAAAGAGCTCTGGAGAGGCAGTCAGGAGACGGGGGTGTGAGACTAGTTTAATTTCTGTGGGTTTCAAGTTTTCTTTTTTTTCTTTTGGTCTGTAGAATGAGAGTATTAGGCTAGAAAACTCCTTGAAGTTAAAAATTTTAATATTTTGTGGGACTTGGCGCCTGTAGCTCAGTGACTAGGGCGCCAGCTACATACACCAGGGCTGGCAGGTTTAAACCCAGCCTGGGCCTGCCAAACAACTACAACTACAACAAAAAAAACAGCCAGGCGTTGTGGCAGGCGCCTGTAGTCCCAGCTACTTGGGAGGCTGAGGCAAGAGAATCGCCTAAGCCCAAGAGTTGGAGGTTGCTGTGAGATGTGAAGCCATGGCACTCTATACCAAGGGTGACATAGTGAGAATTTGTCTGAAAAAAAAAAAAAAAAAAACTTACTATTTTGTGAATCTTTGCCTGTAAATTTAAAAAAAACCTTAAATAGCCATACAGATGGCTAAGAGAGCTAATAAGGTTAGGATTTCCTTTAGAAGAAAGTTTTTTTGTTAACTGTATTATTTAAATGAAACAGTACTTTTTTGGGGGTTGGGGAGATACAGAGTCTTACTCTGTCACCTGGACTATACTACTATGTCCTCAGCCTAACCCATAGCAACCTCAAACTCCTGGGCTCAAGCAATCCTCCTACCTCAGCCTCCCTAGTAGTTGGGACTATAGGCATGTATCACCATGCCCAGCTATTTCCATATTTTTAATAGAGACTGTGGTCTTGTTTCACTCAGGCTGGTCTCTGACATCAAGCAATCCTACCACTTCTCCCTTCCAGAGTGCTAGTATTATAGGTATGAGCCAGCATACCTGGCTGTAATAATGTAAAATAATTTTACATTATTTTAATAATCCATAGTTTCTTTTGTGAAATGTTGTAGTGCAGTGAACAAATTTGAGTTTCAGTCCTGGTTCCAATACTGAGTATCTTTGTGCACTCTAGCAAATTATTATCTGTTCTGAACCTCAGCTTCCTCTCCTATACCCTGGGATATCACTAGGATAATTTAGAGGCATTAGCACAGTGCCCAAAACATAGGAGGAATTGTTAGTTCCTCCCCGAACCATGATATAATTGCCTTAAAATGTTTTCATGAATGTACTTTAAAAAAAATCAATATTTTTGGACCATTTTAGATCTTAGCCTCATAGACAAAGAATCAGATGATGTCTTAGAAAGAATCATGGATGAGAAAACAGCAAGTGAGTGGAAGATTTTATATGGTCACAGTGGACCTGTCTATGGAGCCAGCTTCAGTCCGGATAGGTAAAATATAAATGATAAAATTTAAATACCTGCTGTATTATGTTTAGAGATTACAAAACTTAACTTCTGGAAACATTATGCAAATGCTGGGAAAATTCTATTATAAAAATCTCATGGTTGCCTATTCATTTATTAACTTTCAGAATTTCGCTATTTGCAAATCCATCCTGGGGTAGTAGTATACAAGATAGCAATTTAATGTATACCCAAATTTATAGTATCAAGATACACAGCCTCAGGGTTTACTGGTTTTTAAAAATTAGCTTTAGTTTTGTATTAACCCCAACAGGGGTAAAATTGCTTCTTTGGTTCCTTGCTTTGTGGCTACTTCATCAAATTTAAAACAAATGCCTGATACACACATTTAATGGTATATTAGCTATCAATTGAGGATTTATCTTTCTATAATTTAAATGAACTCAAAGGATCCTAAAAAGGAAATTTGAAATTGTTGGTTTAGGTTTTGCTTCTCTTACATCCATATGATTCCAGTGTCACCCTATATGTATAGATACTTGCCTATTTTTCATGACCTCTGATGTTCTCTAGAAATGGAGGGAAGGGTGTTGTGTATTCATAATACCATTCATATGTTACTTGGACAGATAATATATTTCAATCCATCAAGCTTCTCATCTTTATGAAACTTTGAGAATGAGGTATTTTGTTGTTTAATAGGGTTTAGCTAGATGATGCTTTTTTTCTTTTTTTTTTGAGACAGAGCCTCAAGCTGTCCCCCTGGGTAGAGTGCCGTGGCATCACAGCTCACAGCAACCTCCAATTCCTGGGCTCAAGCGAGTCTCCTGCCTCCGCCTCCCAAGTAGCTGGGATTACAGGCGCCTGCCACAATGCCCTACCATTTTTTGGTTGCAGCCGTCGTTGTTTGGTGGGCCTAGGCTGGATTTGAACCCACCATCTCAGGTGTACGTGGCTGGCGCTTTAGCCCCTTGAGCCACAGGCGCCAGGTCTTTCTTTTGTTTTTTTTTGAGATGATACATTTTTACTTGAGGGAAACTTCTGATTTCAGTTAAAACTTTATAATACTTTTCTTTTATTTTTTTTTAGAGACAGAGTCTCACTTTGTCGCCCTTGGTAGAGTGCCGTGGCTTCACAGCTCACAGCAACCTCCAGCTCCTGGGCTTAGGTGATTCTCTTGTCTCAACCTCCTGAGTAACTGGGACTACCGGAGCCCGCCACAATGCCCGGCTATTTTATTGTTGCATTTCGGCCAGGGCTGGGTTTGAACCCGCCACTCTCGGTATATGGGTCGGCGCCCTACTCACTGAGCCACAGGCACCACCTTGTATAATACTTTTTTTAAGTACTTTTGTGTTAATCCCTGAAAATGGGTATTATTGGCATGTCTGTAGTGATGTTTATTTTCTCCCCAAAGACATTTCTTTTTAAATTCTTAAACAACTCATACAGTATAGGAAAATAGCAACTCCAGGCTCCGTGCCTGTGGCTCAAGCAGCTAAGGCGCCAGCCATATACACCTGAGTTGGCAGGTTCGAATCCAGCCTGGGCCTACCAACAACGATAGCTGCAACCAAAAACAAAAAATAGCCAGGCTTTGTGGCAGGCGCCTGTGATCCTATTACTAGGTAGGCAGAGGCAGGAGAATCACTTGAGCCCAGGAGTTGGAGGTTGCTGTGAGCTGTGATGCCATGGCACTCTACCCAGGGCGACAGCTTGAGGCTCCGTCTAAAAAAAAAAAAAAAGCAACTCCATATTAGAGTCAAGAATTTGTTGAGTTTTAAGTGACTATCACATTTCTTAAGACTTACACAATTGATCTTATTTGACCATACTTTTTGTCATTACCCCTGGCTATTTTTTCTTTTTTCTTTTTTTGAGACAGAGTCTCACTATGTCACCCTTGGTAGAGTGCTGTGGTGTTACAGCTCACAGCAACCTCCAACTCTTGGGCTTAAGTGATTCTCTTGCCTCAGCCTCCCAAGTAGCTGGGACTATAGGTGCCCACCACAGGGCCCGACTGTATTTTGGTTCCAGTTGTCATTGTTGTCTAGCAGGCCCGGGCCAGGCTCAAACCTGCCACCTTTGGTGTATGTGGCCAGTGCTCTGCTCACTGAGCTATGGGCACCAAGCCTATTTTTTCATTTTTTAAAAGAATTGTGATGCGATGGTGCTCTACCAAGGGCGACATAGTGAAACTCTGTTACTGTGGCTCATCGAGTAGGGCGCTGGCCCCTCATACTGAGCAAGGGTGGTGGGTTTGTACCTGGCCCCGGCCAAACTGCAACAAAAAATAGCCAGGCATTGTGGCGGGTGCCTGTAGTCTAGCTACTGGGGAGGCTGAGGCAAGAGAATTGCCTAAGCCCAAGAGCTGGAGGTTGCTGTGAGCTGTGATGCCATGGCACTCTACCGAGGACGACAAAGTGAAAGTCTGTCTCTAAAAAAAACAAAATAAAACAAAAAACTGATGACTTGGCACCTGTAGCACAGTGGTTGTGGCACCAGTCACATACACCCAGGGTGGTGGGTTCGAACCTGGCCTGGGCCAGGTAAGCAACAATGACAATTGCAACAACAACAATAACCAAAATAGCTGGTTGGCAGCGCCCCTAGCTCAGTGGGTAGGGCACTGGCCACATACTCCCAAGCTGGTGGTTCGAACCCAGCCTGGGCCAGCTAAACAAGAAAGAAAGCTGCAACAACAACAATAAAAAATAGCTGCATGTTGTGGCGGGCGCCTGTAGTCGCAGCTACTTGGGAGGCTGAGGCAAGAGAATCGCTCAAGCCCAGGAGTTTGAGGTTGCTGTATGATGCGATGGTGCTCTACCAAGGGCGACATAGTGAAACTGTTACTGTGGCTCATCGAGTAGGGCGCCGGCCCCATATACCGAAGGTGGCGGGTTCAAACCTGGCCTCCGCCGAACTGCAAAACAGAAAAATAGCCGGGCATTGTGGTAGGCACCTGTAGTCCCAGCTACTCGGGAGGCTGAGGCAAGAGAATTGCCTAAGCCCAGGAGTTGGAGGTTGCTGTGAGCTGTGTGACGCCATGGCACTCTACCAAGGGCAAAAAGGGAGACTCTGCCTCTACAAAAAAAAAAAAAAATAGCTGGGCGTTATGGCGGGTGCCTGTGGTCCCAGCTACTTGGGAGTCTGAGGCAAGAGAATCACTTGGGCCCAAGAGTTTGAGGTTGCTGTGAGCTGTGGTGCTACAGCACTCTACTGAGGGCGACTTAATGGGACTCTGTCTCAAAAATAAATAAATAAAAGAACTGTGAATATATTAGTCTTCCTAATAGACTCTTAAGGTTTTTTTTTTTTTTTTTTTTTAAATAATATTAACTCATTCAGTAGGTGCTCAGTATGGGGAGTGTCAAGGCTAACATTAGTTCGGTTATTTTCAACTACTGTGAATTCAAGTGTATGAATTAAAAGTGAGATGTAGCATGTTAGCTACATTTAATATATTCAAATGTACAGACAAACTGGGCAGATAACTAAGTTATCCTGGGAATCAAATATATCACTTTCTCTTCTCTTAGGAACTATCTGCTTTCCTCTTCAGAGGATGGAACTGTTAGATTGTGGAGCCTTCAAACATTTACTTGTTTGGTGGGATATAAAGGACACAACTATCCAGTATGGGACACGCAGTTTTCTCCATATGGATACTATTTTGTGTCAGGGGGCCACGACCGAGTAGCTCGGTAAGAACACTGTGAGGTTATGAAGGGGTTCAATGAACAGAATGGTTTGTTGGAATTACAAACTCCCATCTATTTTCATTTTCATTATTTAGCATCAATTTTTTGAGAACATTAGCCTTTATAGTGACTTATTCAAAAATGAATTTAGGTAGGAGTATTACGTTATTTGCAACTATGTAGAGTCCTATTTTTCTTTTTTTTTAGGATCAGTGGTGACACTGTGTGTGCACATCTGAACGAAGTAGAAATTTTGCTACGTAGAGACCTATTTTAACATCTCAGCTCCCATCAGATGCTTAACTTTTTCTTCCATTATTTACCACTGTGAGCACCTTGATATTTCCCTGTCATTGCCTTAGAAGTTCAGGATGAGGTAGAAACCAATTATGTGGCAGCCAAAACAAGAAGAAAATACTTTTCTATGGTTTAGACTAGGAGTAAGGAAGGAAGAAGAGAAAATAAATGTACACAGAGAAAATAAAGACTTACATAACTTAATATTTTTTAGCTGGTCAAGATGGTTTATGTGTATAATCTCAGAGATTTAGGAGGTTGAAGCTGTGGGATTACTTGAGCTCAGGAGTTTGAATTTAGCCTGGGCAACATAGCAAAACCCTGTCTCTGCAAGAAAATATTAAAAACATAGCTGGGCATGGTGGTTTGCACCTGTAGTTGTAGCCACTCAGGATTACTTGAGCCCAATTCAAAGCTGTAGTGAGCAATGATCATACTACTACACTCTAACCTGGGTGACAGACCAAGACCATTTCTCTCAAAAAAATAGGTCAACTCTTTTCCTTAAGAATAATTATTGCCAATTCTGTCATTTAATCTTCTTCTCAGTTAACTAGTGAGGGGTCCCATCTTGAACAAACACTTCACACGGATGTTTCTGTGTTTATTTCGGATAGATTTTTGACATTTCATAGTTAACTACTAATTGTTGTCTTTTGCTTTCAATAACTTTTTAAAAGGCTCTGGGCTACAGACCACTATCAGCCTTTGAGGATATTTGCTGGCCATCTTGCCGATGTGAATTGTACCAGATTCCACCCAAATTCTAATTATGTTGCTACGGGCTCTGCAGACAGAACTGTGCGGCTTTGGGATGTCTTGAATGGTAACTGTGTAAGGATCTTCACTGGACACAAGGTAGTCTACACTTTTATTATACTAGCACACAAGGTTGCTGTCAAGATATTTTTGTTTTCTTAAACTTTATTCAAATTAATATGAGGGTACAATATTTAGGTTACATTGTTCTCAAGATATTTTTAAATTCGTTAACATTTAAAAGATACCATTCATTAATACCAATAAACTTCAAAGTTGTGACTTAATCTTCTTAGATACACTTAACTCTGTTTTAAGCCTTTCATGGATTTCTTTCTAGGGACCAATTCATTCCTTGACATTTTCTCCCAATGGGAGATTCCTGGCTACAGGAGCAACAGATGGCAGAGTACTCCTTTGGGATATTGGACATGGTTTGATGGTTGGAGAATTAAAAGGCCACACTGATACAGTTTGTTCACTTAGGTTTAGTAGAGATGGTGAAATTTTGGCATCAGGTAAATGACTATTATGGTTTTGTGGTAATGGATAAATGGTATGTTAAAAGGAAACATTGAGTGTTGACAATTATAAAACCAAGTCCTACTGTTTTATGTTTTAGATTTACTTCTGTTTAGCTGTATGATTCTAGATTGTCATCCTATGTATGCACTGACTTCTGAGGTTAAAGCACTGCCTGAAGTGCTTCTTTAGAAGGACTAGTTTATTTTTTTTTTTTACTAAAAATATACAGTAAATAAGGTATACTGGATAAAATGTGATGGGTGACCTAGGTGTGGTAGCTTATATGTGTATTCCTAATGCTTTGGGAGGCTGAGGCAGGAGGATAGCTTGCGCTTAGGAGTTTGAGGCTGTAATTCCAGCCTGGACTAATGGTTTCTGTTGACTTCTCTTTAGGTTCAATGGATAATACAGTTCGGTTATGGGATGCTATCAAAGCATTTGAAGATTTAGAGACTGATGACTTTACTACAGCCACTGGGCATATAAATTTACCTGAGAATTCACAGGAGTTATTGTTGGGAACATATATGACCAAATCAACACCAGTTGTACACCTCCATTTTACACGAAGAAATCTGGTTCTAGCTGCAGGAGCTTATAGTCCGCAATAAACCACCAGTATTTAAAGACCTTCTGGAAGCTACTGTTCGAAAAAGGGAGACTAAAAGCAAATACCTCAGTGAATAATATTTAAGTTACAAAGAATGTTTTTATCTATATGGATCTGGAAGTATGCTGCTTGGAAAATCTGAATTGGACAGTTCCACATTTCTATAGCAACCACATTTAACTAATTTCCGTTAGTTGAATAAGAGATATGTTTGTTGGAAGAGACATTATGGTGCTCTGGATTGTGTGGAAACTATGCATTTTTTGTTCAAATGCTATTTTAATTTATTATGTTTAGAAAAAAGTCAATTTCAATAATTCATCCTGCTTCAAGATTCAAATTAAGAAATATAATTATTGCGTCGTGAATTTTAGCTGAAGAATTTGATAAGCATATATGTTTCTACTGTAAAAATGTAGTTACTGTATGGGCACTCAAGAGTACTATGTTAAAGGGATCCACTAACATTTTTTTCTTGGCCCAGGATTAGTGGAATGTACGTTAACTTGGTAGGGTGAACATTTCCAGATTTAGATGAAGTACAACCATCTACAGATATCTGAATTTCTATCTGGTGAGTTTTGAGTGTACCCAAACATGCTATAAACCAGGTATAAGAAATTTAGCTTCCATGTTCTACTTCAGCTAAAACAGACACATACAACCTAGTACACTTGAAGTCAGATAAGACATTTCAGTTGCTTACCTCCAGTACTGAGCCTTGCTTTGGGAAACTAAAAGATTTAGACCAAGTCACTGCCAGTTTTTGCCTTTGTTGCATTTTGTACAGTTTTTA
>CAUYRH010034793.1:0-24115 GCA_963574655.1 Perodicticus potto
GAAAGCTACAGATTAGCTTCATAGTAGGGCTGAGTACATTGGATACTTTTTCTTCCATTCCTGATAGGGGCCCCCATCTTAAGTCACCTCCTTAGTGTAAGGTGTGTTCAAACGGGGGTTATGAGCAACAAAAGACTCACATCACTTGGGAAATTCCAAGAGTTGTAAGTGCTCTGTGACAAGAATCCAGGATAAAAACCAAAAATGTTTCATATTATACCACATCTACTCACACCTGAAAAAAAGCAAGTCAACACAGAATGGCCAATGTCAAACCCAAGTAAATGCTAATGAAGAATCCTCTTTGAAAAGACAAATATTACAGAAATAGAAAAAAAAACACACAACGAATGGTCCTCACATTTAAAGAAATTAAAAAGAGTGCAAAACTCAAAAACCACAAATAAATATGGAATAAGACAAACTGAGATAAAAAGGGAGAGTGCAAAATCCTAATAGAAAAAGAGTATTTGAAAGACAGCATTTCTAAAACAAGATTGAGGCAAAAAGGCAAGTTAATAGGAGAATACATAAACATAGTCCCAGTAACACAAAAGGCAAAGTGGGCAAAATTAAACATGTTTTTATGATAAAACAGAAGCAAAGAAATTACTAACATCCAAGATGGTCAAATCTACCTTTAACGCAGCACTTTTTAATGCGGCATATCTACCTTTAAGTATTTACCATCCCAAAATAAAACCATACATCCACAAAAAATATATATGTATATATATACCCAAATGTTCATCAATAGTGAATAGACAATCAAATTTTAATATATTCACACAACTACATAATACTGATCAATTAAAAAAAATGAACTGATGAAGTGATACATACACAAACATGGGAGATATGACACAACATAACTATAGTCCAGAGAGTAGAAGGGAAGAGGAGAGAGAGGGGAGGGGAGGGAGGATATGGGAGGAGGGAAGGTATAAAAAAAATAAATAAATAAGAGAATCTCAAACATTAACAGAATGAGAATAGACCTGAAAGAGATTTTATATATATGAATTTATAGTCATAAAAATCTCTCTTGATGGAGAGTGATGGAAATATTCAATATCTTAATTGGGGTGTCATTTATGTAAGTAGAAACATTTATTAAAATGCAAATTGTGCATTTAAGGCCTATACACACATTTCATTTATGTAAATTTTACCTCCTCATAAAATATTCTATATTTGTTTGGTCAAACAAAAGGACTTTTTCAGATGAGAAAAATTACTAACAAAACACGTAACACATGTACTTTTGCTAAGTAAGTACTCATTATCAACACAGTGTTTATGACAGAAAAAAATGTCAATCTAAAATGGCCATCAATAAAACATATACAATTGTACTACGGAAAACCAGAGGAAATCATGCAGCTATGAAAAGAATGATACTAATAAGCTAGTGGTATTATAGTGAATTACTTGCATTGTATTGTACTATTAAGCAAATAAGGTACTTATGTTTGTGATGTTAGTGTGACATTATCACTATCAAAATAGAGTCACTAATATCAGACTCTAAAATGGACCCAGGCCCATGAAGGAGACCCCCCTCACTATTCCAAGGATTCCCTGAAAACTGCAATACGCGAAATAAGCTGGTCACACAACTGCCTGGCACAGTTGTCTCTACCAGCAAACCAACACCAGCCACTGTAATAAGCCCCTGTAACCAAAGGGCTTTGTTTTGAAAGAGCTTACTTAAACTTCCCCTTTGTCTGTAAGTTTCTCCTTTCCTCCAACCTCTTTCTGCATATGACCATCCATGATCCCTCACAGTGGCATATGCCTGACTGCAATTCCCTGCAATTCATTCCTGAATAAATTCTTTGCTTGGGAGAGTCAGTCCCTCTGTTGCTCATTTAAGGTTGACAATAAGAACCAAAATTTGCAGGGTAAGAGAACATTTATAAATCAAGGAAGTTAAATGAAAATACTAAAAGTGACTTGAGATTATTAACATAAATTCATGATTTTTAAATTAATTCTAATTATTCACCAAAGTCTTCTGGAAGCGATGTTACCTTTGGAATAATACCTGTCATTGCACTTCTAATCCTCAATTTTGAGCTTGAAAATCAAGAAGCAAAGTACTTTGTAAAATGGCCAGTTACAAGTATGAGGCAGGAAATGTATAAAACAAGCCTGGAATATCTCTTAGTGCCCAGAACCTAAGTCTGAGGGGGTCATTGCGTCAACATGATACAGGAGCCAGCTAGAAATGCCAACTGTTGTGATAACTTCAGCAAAAGAATTATAATCACAAAGAAATTAAACACATCTAATCAATAAAAATCTATGAGTACCTCCAAAAAAGGAACCAAAACAAAGAATAACAGGCTCCTATCTGTGCTACAGAAAGAGAGCCAACAATGTGTAAAGGATGAAACTACTACAGCATAATCAACACAAAGAGGAGAGAGGGAGGGAAAGAAACAGCACAGGAGCACAGTCTGCCAGCCAGCCACACCACCTGAGGCAGCCAACAAACCATGAAAATCATAACTAAAAAGAAAGATTTAAGGGCGGCACCTGTGGCTCAGGAGGTAGGGCGCCAGTCCCATATACCAAGGGTGTAGTGGGTTCGAACCCAACCCTGGCCAAACTGCAACAAAAAAAAGTAGCCTGGCATTGTGGCGGATACCTGTAATCCCAGCTACTTGGGAGGCTGAGGCAAGAGAATCGCCTAAGCCCAAGAGCTGGAGGTTGCTGTGACCTGTGACACTACAGCACTCTACCAAGGGCAACAAAATGAGACTCTGTCTCTTTAAAAAAAAAAAAGAAAAGAAAAGAAAATAGCACCCTTCACCAGAAACTGTATTGAAAGGGCCCCCCTACTTACAAAAGAATGATAGCCAATTAAGTATGAAAGAATACCGTATTTTTAAAAGCAACATCGTTTGGTAATTTCTAATCAACATTATTCAGACAAGGATTACAGACAGGTTTAAAAGCGTTAAATGAATCATTGACAGAAATAATAAAAATACCACCACCACAGAGATTACTTTCTAAGCATAAGGTAGATGTTCAAAGGAGGAATAACCTGTTATTCCCTTCACCAATCTTACACCCTGCTTGAATTTCGTTGATTTTTTTTTTCTGCTCAAGTGAGCATGTAGTAATCTACTAGTTCCAATTTGGTACTAGATACATAGGATATTTGTTTTCCCATTATTGCCATACTTCACTTAGGAGTCTCCAGTACCTTTCAGGTTTTTGCAAAAGATACATAATCTCAAAAAAAATTTAAAGAAACCAAAGATATATAATCTCCATCTTTTTATGACTAAATAATTTCCATGGTATACATGTGCCACAGTTTATTAATACATTCCGGTAAAGGGCACTTAGGTTGCTTCCACATCTTTGCAATTGTGGAATTGCGCTGCTAAAAGAGTACAAGTGTCTTTATGGTAGAATGCCTTTTTTTTCTTTAGGCAAGTATCTAATAACAGGACTGCAGGATCAAATGGTAGGTCTACTTTTACTCTTCAAGGAAATCTCCACATTGCCCTCCACAGAGGTTGCACCACTGTGCAGTCCCACCAACAGCATGTTTTCTTTCTCTCCACATCCACACCAGCATCTGTTGTTTTGGGCTTTATGATGTAAGCGATCTCTCTGGGGTTAGGTGGTATCTCATTGATTTTCATTTCTCTGATGATTAAAGATGAGCATTTTTTCATGTGTTTGTTGGCCATTAGTCTATCTTTACAAGAAATGTTCCTATTCATGTCTCTTGCCCACTTTTTAATAGAGGTGATTTTTTTCCTGTTGATTTGCTCAAGCTCTCTGTAGATTCTGATTATCAGCCCTCTGTTTTCATGGGGTAGCATGAAAATATATTCTCCCATTCTGCAGGTTGTCTTTTTCCTTTTTTGATTGTGTCCTTTGCTGCGCAGAAACTCTTTAACTTAATCAAGTCCCATTTACTTTTGTTGTTGCTGTGACTGCTAGTGGAGTGTTCTTTAAATTCTTTCCCTAGGACGATATGTACTGAGAGTTTTCCCCACACTTTCTTCGAGGGTTTTTATAGTTTCATGTGGAAGATTTAATGGATTTTTTATCCATCATGTGTTAATTTTTGTTAAGTGGTGAGAGGTGTGGGCCCAATTTCAGTCTCTCACATGTGGCTAACCAGTTCTCCCAGCATCATTTATTGAATAGGAATTCTTTTCCCCAGTGTATGCTTTTGTTTGCTTTTTTAAGATCAGATGGCAATATGAGGTTGGTTTCATCTCCGCACACATGGGTTCTATGTCACCCATCAACCCCACAGACTTTGTTTTTTCCTGTCTCTTATGTAATGTAATGTCTTTCCTTCAGGATACAAAATCAGGTTTTCATAGAAGAAAAATCCAAAAGCAATTCGATAAGCAGAACCATGCTTTAAAAGAGCCTTCTTTATAGAATCATTCACTCAACAAAGATTTACTGAGCACCTTCTGTGTGTCAAGCACTCTGACATGTGCTAGGAACAAAGAATAAAAAATTAACAATTTTTCATTTTAAGCTACTGCAAAGCAACAAAAACCTCACAACCACACAATCACACTATGATCCTTTCTTATTTTTGCTGCCACCACACTAATTGAGGAATTTATTTCCTATTGTTTTTAGCCATGAAAATAGTCCCTTCTTCTTGGTACTTATGCTCTTAAGATTACAACTGAACAGTTGGGCATGGTGGCTCATCCCTGTAAACCTAGCACTCTGGGAGGCAGAGATTATTTGAGCTCAGGAGTTAGAGACTAGCCTGAGCTAGAGTGAGACCCAGTCTCTACTAAAAATAGGAAAAAAAAAAAATACTTAGCCGGTTGTGGTTGTGGCAAATGCTCATAGTCCCAGCTATTTGGGAGGCTGAGGCAAGAGGATACCTTAAGCCCAGGAGTTTGAGGTTGCTGTGTGCTAGGCTGAGGCCATGGCACTCCAGCCTGGACAAGAGAGTGAGACTCTGTCTCAAAAAAAAAAAAAGATTACAACTAACCTAACCTATATACCACCCTCAAATTATTCTTCCTAAAGTCAAGTTCTAATTCTTCTGCAAAACTCAATAAAAAGAACAAACTTTTATAGAGCAGACTTCCAACTAGGAAACTGGAAAGTTTAACTGGAATAATTTCTGGTCCTATATTCACTTACCAGTTTTAAAATGATAATTCTGTCATTCCCTTTCCTCCCCTTAAGATCTCTAACTGCTTAGAAAATAAATCCAAACTCCATAGTTGAGAACTCAACATATCCCACCTTCAGACTTTTGTCCCAGTACTTCTTTCTCTGTACCTTTTGATGCAACTGGCAGATCAGCTGCCCTCCTTCACATATGCTCCACATGGCCCTATCTCCTAAGACATTAGTCATACTATTTCCCATTGAAATTCTATCCACACTCAAGGTTAGGTCCAAACGTTATCTCCCTCTTACCCAGCACAGCCTCCACAGTGGTTCTGCTCATAGGCAAGGTTAACAGTAGAACCACAGATGCCTTCCACAAAGTAAGATTAGGCAAAATAATAACAAAGAGTATTGCTGAATGGTCTTCAGAAACCATTCTGAAATCCACAGTCTTCAGAAGTAAAATAAAATACAATGCAACTCATTTGTTTCCAATAATCCTGTCTTTATGATAGCTCATTATTATAGTGAAAAGAAAACTTAATGAAAAAGCCTACAAATTTCAAAATAGGTTAACAGAAAAGAGTTTGAAGCCATGCTTTTGGTGGAAAGGGAAGTAGTAAAATGGTGATTTTTAAAATAGATGAAGAAATATTAAAAGGAAGGAAATCAAATTACAAATGTACATTTTAAAAAACCTTTTATTCTCCAATATTAAAAAAAAGTCAAGCTGGGTTGCGCCTGTGGCTCAAGGAGTAGGGCACCTGCCCCATATGCCAGAGGTGGTGGGTTCAAACCCAGCCCTGGCCAACAGCTAAAAAAACAAAAAGTCAAGTCAGCTCAGCGCCTGTAGCACAGTGGTTACGGCACCAGCCACATATACCAAGGGGGGTGGGTTCGAGCTTGGCCCATGCCAGCTAAACAACAATGACAAATGGGAAAAAAAAAATTGCCGGTGTTGAGGCGGGCACCTGTAGTCCCAGCTACTTGGGAGGCTGAGGCAAAAGAATCGCTTAAGCCCAAGAGTTTGAGGTTGCTATGAGCTGTGATGCCTCACTCTACCGAGGAAGACATAGTGAGACTGTCACAAAAAAAAAAAAAAAAATGTCAAGCCACTACATTAAAGCTACACTCCCCCCCCAAAAAAACACTCCCCTTTTCACCACAATCACAATGACAGTTCACTCACAGATACACTAAAAAATTTTAGATAACAACAAACACTAATTTACTGCATTATGTCTCTCCCAAAACCTGTTAAGAATTTTAAATGTCACGCAAACACAATAATTAACTGAAACAGTCTAGAATTTTCAATTAAAATTATGACTGGAATGGCAAGCCTACCATTCTTTAAAATATTTACCTCTGGGCCTGGTGCAGTGGCTCAGGCCTATAATCCTAATACTTTTAGGCTAAGGTGAAAAGATCACTTAAGGCCTAAAGACCAACCTGGGCAACATACAAAGATCCTGACCCCACACACACAAAAAAAAGGGAAGAAAAGGGGGAGGAGGGGACGGGAGGGGAGGGAAGGGAGAAAGAAAGAAAGAGAGGAGAAAGAAAGAAAGACTTTTTTTTTATTAGCCAGGTGTATAGTCCCAGCTACTAGGGAGGCTGAGGTGGGAGAACTGCTTGAGCCCCAGAGGAGTTCAGGGTTACAGTGAGCTATAACTGCACCAATGTACCTGAGTGACAGAGCAAGACCCTGTCTCTTTTTTTTTTTAAAAGACTAAGCCTTACTTTGTCACCCTTGGTAGAGTGCTGTTGTGTCACCTCAAACTCTTGGGCTCAAGTGATACTCTTGCCTCAGCCTCCCCAGTAGCTGGAACTACGAGTGACCAAAATGATGCCCAGCTATTTTTAGAGACAGGCTCTCACTCTTGCTCAGGCTGGTCTCCAACTCCTGAGCTCAGGTGATCCACCCACCTTGGCCTCCTAGAGTGCTAGGATTACAGGCATGAGCTGCCGCACACAGCCTACAATCCTGTCTCTTAAAAACAAACAAACAAACAAAAAAAACCCACAAAAAACACAAAACACTGGACCAGCACAGTGGCTCACACCTGTCATCCTAGCACTCTGGGAGGCTGAGGTAGGACGACTGCTTAAGTTCAGGAGTTTGAGATCAGCCTGAGCAAGAGTGGAGGCTTGACTCTAATAAAAATAGAAAAATTAACTGAGCGTTGTGGTGGGTGCCTCTAGTCCCAGTTGTTCTGGAGACTGAGGCAGGAGGAATCACTTGAACCCAGGAGTTTGAGGTTGCTGTGGGCCAGGCTGATACCAGGGCACCTTATCCTGGGGCAACAGAGTGAGACTCTGTCACCACTCCCTCCAAAAAAACCCCTCTATTTTTGCCAAATGTATTAGTCAGATCCCACAAATTAAAAATAAGATGTGATGCTAATGTAAATAGAACTGGTTGGCTCCCTTGGACTACAGTCATATGTCTTTTCATAGCCTTAAGTTAGTTAAGGTACTTCTATACCAAACCTAAAGCATCCTGCCTCTCAATGTCATCACCTTTCCTTTTCTTTCCATCTAAGTTTCCACTAAAGTTCACAGATTGGTGTTGGGCATGGTAGTATATACTTGCAGTTATAGCTACTTGGGAGACCAATGCAGAATTGCTAGGCCAGGGGTCCTCAAACTACGGCCCACAGGCCACATGCTTTAGTGTGAATTGTATTTGTTCCCATTTTTTTTTTTACTTCAAAATAAGATATGTGCCGTGTGCATAGGAATTTGTTCATAGTTTTATTTTTTAAACTATAGTTCGGCCCACCAACGGTCTGAGGGACAGTGAATTGGCCCCCTGTTTAAAAAGTTTGAGAACGCCTGTGCTAGGCTATAGCACTATGATTGCACCTGTGAATAGCCAAAGTACTCCAGCATAGGCAAAACCAGACCCCATCTCTAAAAAGTTTACAGATAGGCTTCATTCAGGAGCTGTCCTTAGTGGCAAAGGTTCATCACTAGTGTCCTTGTGGAAAATAACAACAACAAAGACCCTTTGCAAAAGAGAGCTACTCTTATCTAAAAAGCAAAACTTAAATCTTACCTGTAAATTTTGAGACTACTACTACAATAACTAGCTAATGATTCTATGGCAGGTATCTTACAACCCATGACAATATCTCAGAGCAAAGTATTTGAATTGCATAGAAGGGAGAAAGAATAAAAAGCATCTAGTGAGCCAGGCATGATGGTGCACACCTATAATCACTGCCACTAAGAAGACTGAGGTGGGAAGACTGCTTGAGCCCAGGAGTTCAAGACCTCACCCATATAGTGAAACCCCTACCCAGGAGATGGGAAGGGAGGGGAGGGAAGGGAAGGGGAAAAGGGAAGCGAAGAGGCAGAGGGAAGGAGAAAGGAAAGGGGAGAGGGAGGAGAGAGGGGAAGGGAGGAGAGGGGAGAGGGAAGGGGAGGGATGAGATAGAGAGAGGGAGGGAGGGAAGGAGAGAGGAGGAGGAGGGAGGGAGGGAGGAGGGAGCTTCATAACTCATAGCAACCTCAAACTCTTGGAGTCAACAGTTCCTCTTGCCTCAACCTCAAGAGTAGCTGATACTATAGACACCTGCCAGCCTGCCACAATGATTAGGGAAGGAGGGAGGGAGGGAGGGAGAAGGACGGAAAGAAAAAAGTAGTTTAAAAAGGAGAGAAAAAAGTAGTGAAAAAAATGAAGTTATCAAAAAGATCTTACTAAAAAACAAAATTATCACCTTGGTTTTCAAGTCTGCCCTCCCTCCCATGATCTCCACCCATTTTCCAACTCAAAAGTGAGTATTTTCCTTGACTCTTCCCTACCTTCCCCATCTAACCCCAATTTTCACATCCAGTCTCAAACTTTAGCCCATTTTACCTCCTAAATCTTTTTTTTGGGGGGGGGGAGGAAAAGGGGGACAGAGTCTTATTCTGTCACCTTGGGTAGAGGGCCACAGCTTCATAACTCATAGCAACCTCAAACTCTGGAGTCAACAGTTCCTCTTGCCTCAACCTCAAGAGTAGCTGATACTATAGACACCTGCCAGCCTGCCACAATGATTAGTTACTTTTTTTTTTTTAAGTAGAGGAGGTTTCACTCTTGCTCAGGCAGGTTTCAAACTCCTGAGTTCAAGCAACCACCTGCCTCAGCCTCCCAAAGTGCTGAGATTACAGGCATGAATGAGCCACTGGAGTCCAGATACCTCCTAAATCTTTATCTCATCCACTCTGTCTTATTTCTCTTAGCTCTTATCTGAGATATTGCTACAGTCTCAAATCCATGTTCTTTCTTTTACTACTCTGCCCCACTCTAATCTATCCTAGAGACTGTCAAAAGTGACTACCCTAAAAACAAAAGTATTTACTTCATGGTCTTAAAACTGTATCTTGTTCATCTTAGTATCTGGCTATGCGTTGAACTAAGGAAACAGAAAAAACCAAGGCTTAAATAAGGTAGGTGTATGACATATCCCTGTGTGCCTCTCTAGTATAATGGATCTAGTATAAGGATCTTGCTAATAATTCCCATTCACCTCTCACAAGCCTCCCCCCACGTTATTGCTTCTGCCTGAAATGCCCCAGATACCAAAAGGTCCTTAGTCCTCCTTTGAATGCTAACTCAGATAAGCAACTTCAAAAAGGGCCTTTACGGCTCAGCGCCTGTGGCTCAACGGGCTAAGGCACCAGCCATGTACACCTGAGCTGGCGGGTTCGAATCCAGCCCGGGCCTGCCAAACAACGACGGCTGCAACCAAAAAATGGCCGGGTGTTGTGGCAGGCACCTATAGTCCCAGCTACTTGGGAGGCGGAGGCAAGAGACTCACTTAAACCCAGGAATTGGAGGTTGCCGTGAGCTGTGATGCCACAGCACTCTATCCAGGGTGACAGCTTGAGGCTCTGTCTCTAAAAAAAAAAAAAATCCAGCCATATACATATTATTTGAGGACTATTTGTTTTTGGTTTTGGTTTTGGTTCATCAGCTTTCTTCAGTATTCATATGGTGTGTGACCCAAGAAAATTCTTATTCTTCTAATATGCAGCAGAAAAGAAAATAGGTTGGACACCCCTGCTAGTCTTTCTATTCTAGTACTACTTCATTCTTTATAATCTGTATCATTGACAAGACCAAGATCTCATGTTCTTTCTCAAGATATTCTCTTGCTGTGCCTTTGTAAGATCCTGGTTTATACCTCAGATGTTACTTTTTCCCTAGTTAACCTCCTCACCTAACTTTTCTATTCCCAGGCCCTCCATAATGCACTACAACAGCAAATCTCAAACACTACCATCTCAGGACACTTTTACACTCTTAAAAGTTAACCAGTACCTCAAAGAGCTTTTGTTTATGTGGGTTATGGCTACTAATAATTGATCAAAATCCAATTAGAACTGAGACCTTATAAAATATTTGTGAACTCAATAAAAACAATAAACCTATCCCATGTTAACAAATGACATTTTTATGAAAATTATTTACATAATAAAAACACAGTAAAATTTAGTGAGAAGAGTGATACTGTCTTACACTTCTCCAAATATCTTTAACGTCTACCCACTAACACGCAGGGTACTAAGTCAAAACCATGATTTGTATAGTAAAATCTCACAAAGATTAAGAAGGTGAGGCCATTGGCTTGGCACCTGCAGCTCAGCAGCTAGGGCTCCAGCCACATACACCAGAGCTGGCAGGTTCTAATCCAGCCCAGGCCTGCCGAACAACCATGACAACTACAGCCAAAAACAAACAAAAAAAAATAGCCAGGCATTGTGGTGGGCGCGTCTATAGTCCCAGCTACTTGGGAGACTGAGGCAGGAGAATCTCTTAAGCCCAAGAGTCTGAGGTTGCTGTGACGCCACAGCACTCTACCCAGGGTGACAAAGTGAGACTCTGTTGGGCTTTGGGGAGGGCAGAGTTAATACTTTGCATGAAATATCTTATCTTATAACAGTGAAATTGCTTTCTCTTTTGTCTTGTGATTTTTTTTGAGGTGAAATTTAAGTTTTTGTGTTAGTAGTAATATTATACCTATCTTGAGTGTCTTGCTTGTACTGTATCACATCATACCTTTGTTTAATTCTTAATAAACTGTTCACTTGTTTAAAAAGAAAAAAAAAAAGGAGAAGCCATCAATTCTACATGTGCTCCCTTGGCAAGAGAGAAGCAACAACCATCTAGCAAATAGCTTCAGTACCTTAATAAAGATTTATGCCAACATCACTCTTTTCATTTCTTTCCTACCTTTTACCTCCTGCTCACTTACAATGAATTACAATATCCTAACTACTATTATCTAGTTGGAATTTTGAATTTTGGCCTTCTGAGACATTCAATATTTATTCTAACTGCTAATCCACATATACAACTATTTGGGAGGTCAGTCCTAACAGACTAGCAATCAGTTTTGATCCACTGGCTTCTTCCCCTAAAACTAAGAAAATTTTTAATGAAATGTTAATCTTACTACCAAGAAGCCTTGAACAAAACAATCTTAAAGTCACCAATAATCTGAAGATAAAATATGATATCTAAAACACCTGTGTTCTTTATACACTGCAGTCCTGCTATATATATATATAACCTTTTACTTCTTTTTGAGCCAGGGTTTTGCCATGTTGCCCTCAATCCTCTCCCTCAGCCTCTAGAGTAGCTAGGGTATGCCACTACAGATGTGTAAGTGATTGTCTTTTCCAATATAGTGAAATGTTTTAAAACTGGATTTTTGACTAGTATGAAGAGTATTTTTATGTGGACTCTGAGGAAGTTTCTAGTCCATAACCAAAAAGAGAATCACAAATACTAAGAAAGATTCTGCCAATCAGCACTACCATGTACACATGATCATCCACTAGCATAGTGGTTCCAAATGTGCGGCAGCAACTGGTTCTCCCTATGTTATTACATCAGCATTAAAGGCCCACTCCAAGTCACGATATAAGAAAGAGTATTAATAGGAAAGAAAAAATAGAGCATAGTGTCAGTAAGAATACAAACCAGAGTCAGACAGACCTATATCAAGTCCTGGTTGGCAGTGGGTTTACATTCACCCTTAGTGTTTATGTTTCCCCACTTATAAAATAGTGATATCTACTTTATAATTTTGGTATGAAGATTAAATGCCCATCACAATACTGTTTTTTTCTTTCTGTGACTACAAATCTCTAAATCTTTGAGTTTGTCATTTTCCAGAAACCAAATGACAATTCTTTAATCCCAAATAAACAAGTTTTCATTTTTAGTAATTTCAGATTAAAATAAATGAAGGGGGCTCGGCGCCTGTGGCTCAACGGGCTAAGGCGTCAGCCACGTACACCTGAGCTGGCAGGTTCGAATCCAGCCCAGGCTCGCCAAACAACGGTGACAGCTGCAACCAAAAAATGACCAGGCGTTGTGGAGGGCGCCTGTAGTCCCAGCTACTTGGGAGGCAGAGGCAGGAGACTCGCTTGAGCCCAGGAATTGGAGGTTGCTGTGAGCTGTGATGCCACAGCACTCTATCCAGGGTGACAGCTTAAGGCTCTATCTCAAAAATAAATAAATAAATAAAAATAAATGAAGGGACCTATTGGCCTAAAACATGGCAGTTAGCTCCATCAGACACTGTTTTATGATGCTGTGGTGTTTACTTAGTGGACATAATCTTTTTTTTCTTTTTTTTGAGACAGAGTCTCCCTATGTCACCCTCAATAGAGTGCTATGCCGTCACAGCTCACAGCAACCTCAAACTCTGCCCCAGCCACAATGCCCGGCTACTTTTTGTTGTTGTTGTCATAGTTGTCATTGTTTGGCAGGGCCAGGTTCCAACCCACCAGCCCAGGTGCATATGGCCAGCACCCTAACCACTGAGCCACAGGCGCTGAGCCAGTATACACAATCTTATGGAAGAAAAATTTGCCTCCCAAAAGCTGGGTGCTAATAAATTTATTTCATTTTAGTAAGCCATAGCTTCATTTCTGTTTGGTCCTAGTACATCTATCTCCTCATAATCAAAATCTACCTACCAAAATGTAACACAACCACTCTATGAACCTGGAGAATCACCAGTAATACTCTTTTTGGATATAAAGAGCCACTGCCTAATGGCCTAATGCCTAATTTGTTATATCTCCACATGTGTGTAGCAAATAATTTTGAAAGAAAACGACTATGTCTAATGATTAATCGTTTTCTGCAACTATTCTACATTTAAAAGTGCATCAAATGTTTAACTGAACTTTGGGTTTTGAAGAACAGCATAAGTACAAATCTAGCACACACAGAATGAAAGCAAATCTTATTCTTCCAATAACTGAACACTGAAAGTTATAATATTATGATTTTACATCAGATAATCTCTATCTTTAATGAAGAAGAATTTTAACTGTTTTCAAAATCACATAAAATTTCAAACGAAACAATTTTATGTGAACAAATCAAAACTTAATCATTTTAGCCAATATAAAAAGTTTGAAAAATAAATATGCCTAATCTCCCATTTGCTCCCTAGCCCAAACTACAACCTACTTCCCTGATGCCATAAAAAAGGTGTTTATAGTCACCTACCCACCAAATCCTATTGGCCCTTTTTCAGACCTCCTCCTCCTCCCCTAAATCTGGACACCACTGATCGCCACTAAAAACTCCTCCTTGGCACTCTTACCCCTTTTGGCATCTCTAATGTTACTATGTATGTCCTATTCTTCTATCTCCTTTACTTCAATCCTGTTCAAAACAAAATGCTGGCTGTTCCTTAGGGCTCCTTTGGTCCTCTCCCTTACTTATCCAATGGACCTGCGGTCAACTGGTAAGTTTCGCACTTGTATATGTGCATACTTCCAATCCTTTAGCAATCCTTCTCAACCAATTCTGAAGTAAGGCGCTTAACTCTGCCAAAAAGGTAAACAAATTCTTCCTGAATGCTCTCCAAACTTCCAACGCCAGCTATACAGTGACCAAATCCATTAAATCCCCAACCACTCTCTGGTCCAGATACCTATATTAGACATGTCCACCTAAATATCCAAGAGATATGTCAACTTTCACAGAATAACAAATCAAATTTACCTTGCCCAAATCTGCTCTTCTTCCTGTTTCCCAAGTTGAATCAAACCAACAGTTCCCCAAGCTAAAGAATGTCTGAATCATACTTAACTCTTTCCTATTTCTATAGCTCACTGCTGCTTTGTCTCAAATTCTAGTATGTTTCAATGTTATTCTATGCTTTTCCATCTCCTATGCTGATATCTTTGAGCTCTCACAGGACTTAAATAAACTCTCTGACCTGAATTACCTTAACTTTTTAAAGCTAGCACCCTCATTTTTACCATATGCCTCCTGGAAAAAGTGCATCACACACACCATTTACCCACTCCTATCTACCTAAACTCTTCATAGACCCCCATCATATACACGTGGAAGTCACAAAACTTTAGGAAAAAGCCTAAGACTATTCTCAAGCTGTTTCTGACCACTCCTCCTATCCCTCTCATCACTGCATCCTATGCTTCAAAGCCCAAGTTGTATATAACTTGACTTTGGACATGTTGTTCCCTCTCCCCAAAATGTCCTACTCAACCTGACAAATCCCTATACATCCTTTAAAACTCAGCTTAAAGACCTTTGAGATGATTCCCTTAGGCTTCTCAAGCAAAATGAGGTACTCCTCCCTTAGCATGCCCAAAATGCTTTGTGTATTCCTAATTACTATATAACCTGTAGAGTATTTTGTTGGTTCATTTGTCCTCCTCTCTACACCACTATAAACCCACCTGGGACAAAACACTGTTAAGCTTCACAGCAAGTCTATACATGGTGACTGACACATGGGTTGCTCAACAAATGTTTTTGGAACTGAGTTTTAATACTATTTTTAAATGCTATATTCAAGGCCTGGCACAGTGACTCACACCTATAATCCAGGAGACTGAGGCAGGTGGACTGCCTGAGTTCACAGGTTTGAGACCAGCCTGAGCAAGAGCAAGACCTTGTCTCTAAAAATAGCCAGGCATTATGGCAGTTGCCTGTAAGTCCCAGCTACTCAGGAGGCTGAGGCAAGAGGATCACTTGAGCCCAAGAGTTTGCTGTGAGCTATAAAGCCAGAGCACTCTACCAAGGGTAACAAAGTGAGACTTTGTCTCAAAAAAAAAAACTAAATCATTCTACAAAGTAGATTTTAAAAAATAAAAAAATTAAATTGAAAAAATAAAAAAATAAAATGCTATATTCAAGTATAATCAATTCTGCTATGACACTTGTTTTGAAAACATGAATTTGTTCCAATGTGATTGATAAATGCTTCAGGGAACAATTTGAGTATAATGCAAATTTTCCATTTGCTTGCGGGTTATCTTGTCTGTAAAAAAAACAATAGATGAAGGTAGAAAACTATATCCAGCTGAATTGAGCTATGTAGAAATACACAAAGTACACACTTCGAATACCTACCAGCTAAGTCAATTCACCTTGTGCATTATGAGCCACACCCATTCACTTCCGGTGTTACAAGTTTCTACCTGATTCCAGGTAACTCTCCTTCCACCACTTCACAGTAACCCACATGCAGCAACCCTTCTGATATTCATCTCCACAAGCAAACCAAGTCTTTTTCAAGGTAAATTACTACATTTATTGTAGTATTTTTTTTCACCATTTAACATATATGAAACTGTCCTATCATTAATTACCAGGTTCTTTTTTTAGTGTGTCACTGACAAAGCTTTTGAATGTTGTACCCCAATCCCATTTTCCCTGTCATTTCCACTGTACAATTCTGTATCGCACCATGGTTTTTAGGAATCTGTATGTTGCTTTACATTGGAACAACTTTATAAATTAACAGTCAACGTATGACTGTTTTGAGTTCTTAGACTTTAGGCAAGTTTCAATATTTCAATTCTAATAATTTACTGGAAAGAAAACTCAGCCTTCCCCCCAAATTTTGCAAAATGTTTATAAGCCCACATCCCAATAGGCCATCAGGATACTGATAACTTTAAAGCTTATCTGGTCATACAGTCGGTTGATTTTTCCATTTTAAGCTATATAGTCTGCCTAAGCCTAACACCAAAGACCAGTTCTCAACACCTGAACTTTCACATGTATGTACCATTTTATGGCTTTGTTTTGTTTGCTTTTAACCTCTTCCAAAACATTTTGGAAGAGGTTAATTTCAAAATTAACCTCTTCCAATTTTCAAAACTGACATTTTGATTTTAAATGTCCCTGTATTACAGAGTGATTGGGCAGAGCCCTTAAGGCCACAACAAAAGGGACCACCGGCTCAAGAAAGACCATATCCAAGTTACAGATTCAGAGACGCTAACTCCATACTACAGCAAATGTTGATTTGTACCTCAATCTAGGGCCTCCACTCTGTTCTCCACAATGATGCCAAAGTGACTTCTAAATCACCTTGCTCCCTTGCAAAAATTATTTTGGCTCTCTCTTTTTGGTGTAAAATACAGGCATAAACTTCACTTTTAGCTTATAAGCATGGTTCTTCAAAATCTGGCCAGATCCACCTTTGCACACTCATCTCAAGTCACTCCCTCTATTCCAGTAACACCTTACCATTAGCCTTACTTCAACACGCAACATAACAGTGCACCCACTGTTCCTTCTGTTTAAAATGACCCCCTTTCCCCAGTTTGGCAAACTCCTACTCAAGTGTTATTTTCTGTAAATTGTTCCCACACTCCTCACAAGTTTAATCATTCCCTGTTCTGTTCTCCCATAGCACTCTGTGCATCTATTAAGCCTACACACGAGAGGGCAGAAACTGAGCACTGTCTTTGAATTCTCAGTGTTCAACACTGCAGCCTGTATATGCATTTCTTGACATGTAACTTACCAAGAAAATACAAACGGAGAGACGTAAAATCTAGAGAAATGTAAGTTAAGGTAGCCCAAATGAGTCTTCATGTTGGATCCAAATACCCCTCCTTACTCTAATTACTTGTCCAAATACCTAAATACGGTGTATTCCACTGTACTTTAATGTATACAGGCTATGCATATATTTATAGTTTAATTTATTCAGCATTTCTTAATTTCACATGCAGTTTTATTAATCACATTTTGTTGTAAAATGGCTACCTTAAGTGAGTAGTGAATAAAGTTAAAGAAAAAAGTACATCAGTAAAAGATTTTGTAGAAAGTAGGAGATCTGAACATAAAAATTAGAACAATTCTAGATAATATGTTAAGTTCCAAACACAACAGAAGTGTACATAAGCATTGTACACACACAAATACAAGTCTTTTCTCCAATAAAACATTCATCAATGAACCTATTAAGACTTTTCCAAAGAGATAAATGCTTTAAAGCAGACCTTCCCAAACCAGCTGACTTTGCATATAAAAATGAGTTGTCGGGTGGCGCCTGTGGCTCAGTGAGTAGGGCACCAACCCCACATATTGAGGGTGGTGGGTTCAAATCCGGCCCCAGCCAAATTGCAACAAAAAAATAGCCCGGCATTGTGGCAGGCGCCTGTGGTCCTAGCTACTTGGGAGGCTGAGGCAAGAGAATCGCCTAAGCCCAAGAGCTGGAGTTGCTGTGAGCTGTGATGCCACCCAACTCTACCGAGGGTGACAAAATGAGACTCTGTCTCTTAAAAAAAAAAAAAAAAAAAGAGAGAGAGAATGAGTTGTAAATGTGCTGAAGATATTGACCCTTCGCCTCTCAAAGCCCAAAGACTACAGCTGAGAGCAGCTTTAAACATTTATCCCAGTATACCATACACATGCCATCCTTTTCTATTGCACTATGATATGATAAAGGTTATACTTCAAAGAATACAAGAAAGCTAATGTAAATACAGTGGGATGTCTAAGCATTAAATAAAATACACAAATATAAAAACTACATATACAGTGGGCTAATTTCCAGTGTCTTTCCACATTTGTTGTCAGGACCGAGTTCTGTAAACCAATCTCATGTCTTTTCAAAACATAACAGTCTGAAATTTCCCAATAAACAATAATTGTCTTACTATGCCAACAAGATTTAAGAAACCAAAAAATACCAACAAAATTGAACAGGCATTCAAAAAGAGTCTCTTAGGTACACTGCCATTGATCAAGACACTTTTAAAAGTATGTAAGGAATGACTGACTTTAAAAGAGAATCTTCAGTCTCACAACAAAATTTATGACTTTTGTCATATACTCTTTTTGACAGTTTTATTAAGCACCTTGTTGACCTACTGAGAAGTTACCAGACTCAACTACCTTAAATAATTTCTAAACATTAAAACATCCCCTACACTCCCCCAAAAACAAACCTCCAGCAATTATATCACATTCTCACATGCACATGAAACCTAGTCCTTTCCCTCCTAACTATACTGTCTTGGGCAAGTTGCCTTGACCTAGAAAAGTCTGTTTCCTTATAAGCATCTGCTCAAAAATTTTGTTTAAAGCAAGATGACTAGAGTAGATCACTAGTCTAAAGATATGAAGGAATTTCTCTAAATTTAATTCTAAAAGTCATCACATCCTAAAGCTTGTGATAATAACTGTCTTAAATAACTGTCTTAACAGCAACTACAAAAAAAGCCTTCAAAACATTTTGATCTATGGCCCACATGAGCTTCCACAGCCTATAAACTGTTTTGGAGTGCTAAATTCTAACGTGCTGTGAGAAATACAAAGCGCCATTACACACCACCTTACTTTTCACTTATTCATATTCACACTCTTCCTCTCCAAAGTTAAATTCCCAGACACAATAAGATCTGGCACTAGCAACAACGAAGACAAGCCACCTGGAAAACTCAAGCAGGTCATTTACACAACATCAGCTTAACACATTAACAAACCCAAAAAGGTCAAGCAAGATGACCATTCACAATGCTGTCATGTGCAATAATAGTTAAAAGAACCTAAGGCCACAGGCCTTTGAAGGTTCTTTGGGAAAGGTGGAGGGAAAGAATTAAGGGAAAAATAAGTTTCCAAAGAAAATAAAGATTGGTGTTGAACAATAAAAAGGTGGGATTCGGGTTACTGGGAAAAAAATGTTTCAAGTCCTTAGCAATATTATGAAAGAAGCCTCTTCATCTGGTGCTAAGTGCTGCTTTAACCATGCAATCCATTCCGCCCTCCCCCCGAAAAATTCTACGTTAAAATGAATTCTAGATCCGTTGGGAGGCAAAGAGTAAACAGTTTTCCTGCTTGGCGGTAATTGCCGCCACAGAGCGCGAAGTTCCACACTCCACATCGCGCGACCCCACAAAGCCGCTCTACGAAAGTTGCCACCCAGCCCGGTCCGAGAACCCGGGCGCCGGCCCCCGCCCCTCTGCGCGCCGCCGCCGTCAATCAGCGCCCCCCGCCCCCAGACTCGGCGCGGGGGCGCGGCCCGCGAGGGGCGGCTTCGGGGCCCCACAACAGCCGCCGAGCAGCGGGCCCGCTGCCCTCCAAACTAAAGTTGCCTGCGATCAAGTCCGGTGCGCCTCGGGTTCCGGGGACACAACCGGCCGGGGGTCCGCGCGCAGCCCGTGCGGGAAGCAGCGCCCCGGCCGGGCCTCGGGCCCGTCTCGCTCACCTCCCGGGGTGCGCCGCCTTCCTCCGTCGCTGCCGCCGCCTCCTCCCTGTGAGTGCAGCGGGGTCTGCCCTGTGGAACCACCATACCAGTCCCGCCCGCTGCTGCAGCGCCGCCGCCGCCTCTCCTCTGCCGCCTCAGCCGCCGCTCTTTGTTCCCCCTCCGAGCTCTACCGCTTCAGCGCCGCCTCAGCCGCCCTGAGGGGCCGCCACTACGCCTTCCCGCCCTCTCGGCCCCCAGCCTCGCCCTCCTCTCTGCGCCCGCCGCCGCCTTCGCCTCCGCGCCGCCGCCGCCGCCGCCACCGACGCCGACGCCTCCTCCTCCGCGCCCCCTTCGTTTTCATTGAAAGCAAACAAGCATCATGGCGGCGGCCGCCGTCCCCCAGCCAGCGAGCGCCCCGACCGCCGCCGCCGCTCCAACATTCGGGCCGCCTATTGGTCGCCGCCACCGGGCGTGACCACCCGGCGTCTGGTTTGGGGGGGCGCTCCGGCCCCAGGCCCCGCCCTCTCACCCCCGCGCTTTGGTGCGATGAGATGACCCAGGGCGCTCCGAAGTCCGCCTCCCTCCCTCCCTCTCTACCTCTAGCTTCCCGCTTTCCTTGCTCCTCTCCTGCCTGGGAGCTTCTGTTTTCTCCTCTTCTTAACCCTCCTCCATTTTTCATCTTGCTTTTTTCTTTTTTTTTTTTTTTTTTGTCTCGGGTTGCGCACTGTTATCTCATCTGTCCTTGATCTTCATCCCCTTCCTTTCTCCACTTCATTTTCTTTAGGCCTTCGCCTGTCAGTTACGTGGGCACACAGACCAGCTCTCAGACTTTTGACGGTAGCCAGGATCTTGAGCTCCCTAAAGACAAAACATTCTATTGTGAACAGTCGGATAATTTCACCATCCTCAATTGGGCAAAAAAGAATAAGTTAATGGCCCGTTTCAGTCCCTTAATGGGAATTCAGCCCAGTAGCCAGAGTAACTGACACAGCTGCGTTCAGAGAGCAAGATGTGTAATCTAATAATATGTCCCCTCATATTAATACGTAATAAAAAAAGATCAAAATGTTCTATCTAGGACAAACTGGTGATTGAAGGTTAGCAAAGAGATGACTGGACTGATTGATGCTGACATCAGTAAATATCAATTCATTTGACTGTTGGTCTGAGCACAGAAATGAATCAGACCCCACGCTGCCTTGAGTAAGCTTACGTCTAGAGGCAAGAGTAACATCCAGCAGACTGTTGGAATCCTTTAGGGATGTATGCTGAAGGGTATGGCTGGAAGGAAAAGAAACAGTGGCTCAACACCTACATAGTAAACTAGGATGGACCAGTGGCTCCTTCCTGGAAATTCAACCCTGAAGAAAAGACGGTAGGGCGGCGCCTGTGGCTCAGTGAGTAAGGCGCCGACCCCATATACCCTTGGTGGCAGGCTCAAACCAGCGCCGGCCAAACAGCAACAACACCAAAAAAAAAAGCCGGGCGTTGTATTGGGCACCTGTAGTCCCAGCTACCTGGGAGTCTGAGGCAAGAGAATCACATAAGCCCAAGAGTTGGAGGTTGCTGTGAGCTGTGACATCACAGCACTCTACCAAGGGTGACAAAGTGAGACTCTCTCTAAAAAGAAAAAAAAGAGGGTGAAATGGGTTCCAGGGACTAAAAACAGCAATAAAACGAGACATATGCACCCTCACTGCAGGCTGTCTGGAGCTGGGGGATGTTAGAAGTGGGTGGCTGTTGCCTGGGGCAGAGGAGAGCTAGAAGGGCAAGAATTGCCATGAAGGACAAAACTGTTCAAAGATCAAGACGTTCTAGTCAGGGGAAGAATTCTGTTGCCTCTCCTCAGCATGATCTTGAGATGGTCACCGCCTGCCATTTGCCATACAGCATCAGCAGCGACAGCCCAGGCTTCTAGTGCCACAGGACACTGGACAAAGGCAGAGCAATATAAAAGCTCAGCAATTAATAACAAGTGCAGACTCTAGGCACTCCTCCACAGTCTCCAGCCCCAAGGCTGCTGGGGCTGTACAGTGCATCAAGCTAAGGGGCCAGTGGGATCTAGTCACACTAGATCACATAAGTGCTGTGCCCTGGTCTTCTGTCTCTGGGCTGGAGAAAGGGGTGTCTTTTTGTAACTCATATGCCCAGAGGGAGCTACCTTTTTGTGACTGGTACAATGAGTATGGAGGAGGGAAAGTCTAGTTGCATAATAAAAAATGGGCATAAAGCAACAATTTATTATATCTCATGATGCTGTTGCTCAGCTGGGCAGTCCTACTGGTCTGACATGGGTCTCATGTCTCTTTTGGGTCTCATGTCTCATGGCTGGGGTTTGGATCGCTGGCACCTCAGTGACCCTCGTGAGGCCTCTCTATGCAGTGTCTCATCCTCCAGCCTTTCTGTGTGGCCTCTGTCTCCAGCAGATTCTCCTCGACTTCTTATATGACAACCCAAAGCTCCAAGAGGGAGGAAATGGAAGCTACCAGGCCTTCCGAAGAATGTTACTTCTTTTGTATGCTATTCCTCAAAGCAGGCGCAGCCAATGCAGATTCAAGAGGAGAGGACATAAGCTATGGAGGAGCTGCATGCACACACAGGAAGGGAGGTCTTGCTTAGAGCCGTCTAGGTACGCTAGCTCTGACAGGCAAAGTGCCTGTGCATTTCCTGTTCTTTCTGCATATCTGAAGAGAACTGCAAAATGTCTACTTCACCTTTCCAGATTCAGATCAAAGTGCCCTCATATTAGTCAGGACCTCCCATTGCAAGTTATAAACCTCTAACTCAATAGATTTGTGCAAAAAAAGAGGTAATTTATCTACTAAGGTGCCACATAACTGAAACATTCAGAAATCATAAGATGGCATAAAGATGGGCGGTGCCTATGGCTCAGTGAGAAGGGTGCTGGCCCCTTTTACCAAGGGTGGCAGGTTCGAACCCAGCCCTGGCCAAACTGCAACAAAAAATAGCCGGGTGTTGTGGCAGGCGCCTGTAATCCAACGTACTCAGGAGGCTGAGGCAAGAGAATCGCCTAAGCCCAAGAGCTGGAGGTTGCTGTGAGCCATGACGCCACAGCACTCTACCAAGGGCAACGGAGACTCTGTCTCTTAAAAAAAAAAAAAAAAAGATGGCCTAATGAATCGATCTTACTCCCCCACCCTCTACTGTGCTCTGGTTCCTATTGCCCTCTTTGCACAGGAAGGAAAGGTGACCACCAGCACCTGCAGGCTTAGATTGCACCAGCTTCTCCACTTCAGTAGAGAGAGCACTTCTTTCCTAATAGTTCCAACGAAAGACACAGGGAAGGCTTTTCTTGACCCGGCCTGTCTCTACTGCTGTAGCTGGCATGAGGTCCACCCACATGAACCTGGTATAGAGAATAGGGACTGGATATTCCTCAAAGATATCCAGCCCTCCTCTGTGAAGGCTTCCTTGACATTGTAAGCAAGATTAGGAGGGGAAACTGGAGGAGACACTGTCTCCTCCAGTTTCCCCTCCTAATCTTGCTTACTAGACAGTGTAGTTGTTATTTGTTTTTCTGCCTTCCTTGCCAGGCTGTGAGCTGCTGGCTCTGACTCCTGTTTCTGCCGCTGCACCACTTGGGGTTGCTTTTGAGCCTTGCAGAATTGCCCATATTTCTTCTTTTATTAAGAGAATCTTGGATCTCAGCCCTGGGTGTGGCCATGTAACCCAAGCAGGACCAACCTGGGATTGATCTGTGCTAAGCTAAGATGGCATGCAGTGGTGGCAGCCAGCACCATCTTCCCCAAAACCTGGAAAGGTGTGACAGTGATGAAGACGCTGAATCTCTGTGCCAGCTACTGATGGCCTTATTTTGATAGTTATTCCTTTTAGCCTGTGACATTTCCCAGACCCTATTCCAGATTTGTGAACCAATAAATTATTAGGGTTTTTGCTTATTTTGAGTTGGGCTTTGTTCAATCAAAATAGTTCAAATTTGATTCAGTAAGTGTGTTGCACAGATGGATGGATAAATGAATAGCAAAGATGAACATTTAGAGAATGGCCATGCTCATTAATGTAGCTATGGTGTCTGTTATTTCTATTTTCTTTTCTTCTTAACCCTCCTCCATTTTCATCTCTTTTTTTATCTCAAGTTGCTTGCTGTTAGCTCCTGTCTTCCCTCTTTCTTCTTCCTTTCTCCTCTTCCTTTTCCTTAGGACTTTACCTGTTAATCCCATGAACACACATACCAGCTCTCAGACTTTTGACCCTTAGCCAGTATCTTGATCTGCCTAAAGACAACACATTCAATCATGAAAAATACAATCAAATATTTTTGCTTGCCTTCATTATGCACCCTGGGAGAGCTAGGCGGACTGAGCCCAGCCAAACCATAGGGCAGGTATGAAACTCTAAGAAAAGAAATCGCTGAACATGTCAACAAATGGAAAAACTTACCATGCTCATGGATGGGAAGAATCAATATTGTCAAAATGTCCATACTTCCCAAAGCAATATACAATTTTAATGCAATGCCTATTAAA
>CAUYRH010034794.1:0-43488 GCA_963574655.1 Perodicticus potto
ATTGAAAGAATGTACTATGTTGACAAAAATTCAACTACTAAAAATTGGAAGAATTATAAATTCTTAGGACTCAGACATTTGCTTGGTGTTTTAGCTGTTAAGGAAGAATGATAAAAGGTGAGATCACACTTGAGGTGCATATCTGAAGGGTGAGGAGAAACCTTCTAAATGCTGATCAAAAATGTTATCACACAGTAAATGAGAAAATCTCATGAATGTCATGTCAATCAGGCAGATGAAAATATCTCAGATTGTATGTGACGACCTCACACTGTACCCCATGAGTGAATTCTATGATTCAATTAAAAAAAAAAATCTCAGTGATTCAGCTTACCTTATTTCTATTGACCTAAGAGTTTTCTGATGGTTTCATTTACTGAATTTAGGCTAAGGTTAAGGCTGTCTGAAAATGTTTAATTTAGTTAGTATATTTTTCATTTCTAGAAATTTCATTTGATACATTTTAGAGTCTTCATTTTTCTGCTGAAGTTCCCCATTTTTCCTCTAAATTCTCTAAAATTTTATGATTTATTTAAAGTCCTTTTATGTTAATTCTATATCTGGATCATCTGTAGTTTTATTTCTATTGACTATTTTTTGCCTTAATTATGAGTCACATTCTCCTATTATCTTGTATATGTCCTTTTTTTTTTTCTTTAATTGCATGGCAGATATTGTGTTTAAAAGACCCATAAGGAGGAGAGTAAATCTTCTTTTCCCTAGAGAAGGCCTACTTTTCCCTCTATCAGAAAGCTAGAAGCTGATCTCTTGTGATTCAGTTCGGAGTTGAGGTAGGTCTGAGGCTGGGTTGCAACTTTACAAAGTTCAGTGCACCTCTGTGTGAAAAGTTTTGAGGTTAAGCTTTGCTCCATATGTACTTTAGGCATCACTCTATGGTGGGACTTTGGGATCTAAATACTATCATGACTGCTAGAAATCTTTCTTTGCTTTCCACTCCAGTACTGCACGTCCTAAGCCACCAGAGACCTGTTCAGGAGAATCAACAGCAGTGAAGAAAGTATTTCTGCATTTGTGACTGCTCAAGGTTCCAACCTTTCGAGCAGGTTCAGGTGATTGGTAAAAGTTTTGTTGAGTTTTGCTTATCCAAGCATACCTCTCCTCACCTTGGCCTGTGACAGGAAAGGTACTTATTTTTATGGAAGGAAGTAGTAACTGACCTCATATCATCTAGTAGGGCAGGCTCAACTCTATTTAAAATTCTGTTTCTTAGGATTTCTTTGAGTATACAGCTTTATGGTGGCATGAAAAATAAAAGAATATAAGATCTCTGTCTCTCTTGATATTGGATATCAATAGTCTATTTCTTACCTTGAACTCAATTTTAATAGAACAGATGAATAAAGAAGCAGAAAATATTAATGAACTGTTTTCAATCCTATTTTGGATCCATTTGAATCATTAGTGGGAATGTTCTCATTTCATTTTCTTTTTTTGGGGGGGTAAACTTTAATTATCTAAATAATCTGGGAAAAATGCTTCTAGAAATATTTTTAAATATTTAGGGATTACAGAGAAGATTGTTGGTAAAAGTCATCACTTTCAAACCTATTTGCTTTAGAGCTCCACGGTTATGTTTTGGTCCTTGGAGTTTCTATGCCACAATTTCAAATTATTTTTTAGGAAAGAAAAATAATTTAAACTTGAGTATAGAATTTAAATATGACTAAAATAAAACCTATAAAATTAGAATTAAAAAAGAAAAAAATTAGGGAAGTCATAATATTTGAAATAGTTACTTAGAAAATATGCTAAGTCTCTGTCTGCATACGAAACCTCTGGATCCCAAACACATTCCATTTTAATCTAATAGGAACAAACATAAAAACATCCTCACACCATTCATGATTTAGACAGCTTATTTGGAATATTTCCCAGTTACATCATAGTTTTCTTTTTTTTGAATTTTCTATTTTTCTTTTAGATGAAAATCCCAGAGAAATTATAGTGTATTTTTTGTGCACAGTAGTATTATATAATGAAACCATTGATAACATCTGAGTTCTCTGCAGGACAAGAGACTGGGCAGTAGTAGTACAACTCCCAAAGTTCACTTTGTTCCTTTGCATTACTTAATTATCTTCTGGGCTTTAATATTCTGCCCAGCAATTACTGTTCTATCCCAAATAAAAATCATTCATGGACCAACTGGAAAAAACCTCCCACATTCCTAAATCTTGCCAAATTACAACAAAGCTGTCTCAGAATAAGAGCAGCTGAGAAATACCATTTCTCAGTAGAGCAGGATACTTGCTCCCACTTCTACTTATCAGGACAGCAACTTCATATTTTCATGTATTTTCTTGATTCATATATGCACACTTGGAATAAAAGACTCTAGTTTGATTTTTCTTTGGGTTTGAAGTAGAGCTAAGTGGTGCAGATAAAATCTTCAAAAAAAGCCTTGGGAAAGGACACGATGGATTTGCTCTAGAAGTTCTAGAATGCATTGCCTGAAGGTATGCTATAGAACAGCTGGAGGAAGAAAATAATTCTCTTTTGTTATTATTTTATTTTTAATTGATAAATAATAATTGCATATATTTATGGAGTACAATGTGATGTGTTGGTAAATGTTTATAATGTAGAATGATTAAGTCAGGCTAGTAAAAGAATCCATTACCTCACCAACATAATATTTTTTGTGGTAGGAACATTTAAGATCTATTGTTTTAGCAGTTTTGAAATAATGCATTATTATTTATTATAGTCACCATTTTCCTTGACTTAGGGATGAGTGAGCAATTGGGTATAACCACTAATCCTGAAGAAACTGAATTTTTCCGTGCATTACTTTACCAGCTTGATTTCTATTTGATGATTTTATCCTGTAGTATTTAAACAGATACTGAGTTATGACCTAAATGAATATTAAACATACTCTGCTTTTTATCTCATGGCCACCTATCATTATCTTCTTTACTGATAAACAGAATGCTTGGAGGCAAGGAAATAAAGGTGTAATGATTTTGTTTATTTAAACAAAATATCTTTCTTACCATTATACTTAATACTATATAGCACACGTGTAACTAGTTAAGGACACATAGATTTAGGCCATGATTCCTACAAAAGCCATGGCCTGTATCCTTGAAGTTCCAAAGTAATTTACTGTTTTTTTAAGGCTGTAGATGGCACTTAAAAAAAAAGAAGCTTAAAAAATAGAGAAGAAAGCCCCCTTTTTTTCCAAGTAAGGGAAGTATAGTAAACTTTAGTTGTAATTAGTTATCAAAAGAAAAGCTGTAATACAATATTCCATTTTGTTCTAAAATAGCCTGAACTTGGAAAAGTAGTCACTGTCTAATTGCTATGAAGTATTTCTATGAAGATCTGAAGGATGTGGCATTTTACATAAGATTAATATTTTCTAAGAATAAAACTTAAAGTTCAATGCCTGGCCACAGGGGAGCAGGAGATTGTATAACAAATCTGAAAGCAACGTCTTTCTATTTTTTAAAAATGATATTTGTCCTGAAAGGAATTTTTCTTCTTCTTCTTTTACCCCTGTTTTTTCACAAAAATTTTCTTAGCAAGATAGAATGTCCTGAAACTAATAGCTTAAAATTTATGGAATGTCTATGTGTCATGCACTCAGCTAACCACTTTGTATATATTTATTTATTAACATTTTACAAAAGCACCATGAGATAGAAACTGTAACTTTTCTCCCTGTTTTATAGGCAAAGAAACTGAGGCTCGGCAATGTGACCAAGAATTTAAACCTAGGCAGTTCAGTTCCTAAGATCAGACCTTTGAACTTCCGTCTGTGTTCGTCATGTTTCTCCCAGTGAATATTATTGATTCCCAGTATAATAAACAAAAAAGACAAGTTTTGGAAATTATTTTCCCTATGTCCGTCAGAGGCAATAGAAGGGCTCATCCATAAACAGAACAGCAACTAACAACTGAGGAGAAAGAATCCAGTTACTTGCATGACATCCTTTTAGATCTGAATGCAAAGTAGCTGGACACTTACTGCTGACTTTTTCTTCATTTCTCCTCCCTGCCAACCATCCTATTTGGTTATGAAAATACATCATTGGTAATAGTGGCTCAGCAGACAATTATCTATTCAGGAATGAGATGAATCAATAAAATGGCTTTTAGAATAACAGATATAAGTGTCAGACAGTTTCTCTGGAGATCTTGGACTAAGCCAGTTCTCTTCTGCCTTCCTTGCTTGTAGTTTTAACAATGACTAAACGGTGCTGGGCATGCAACATCCTGAGACCAGGAAGAACGGTCTGAAACAGCTTGAGCCTTTCTCATCCCTCCTAGGGAATGCTCACACCTTGAGTTGGGAGGAGCTGACTAAACAGCTTGAGCTTTTTTCTCTCCCTCCCCTGGACACAGAATGTCCTTCACAGCTATGCCCAGTGAACCATACGACCCGTGAGGTATAATATATAACCCAGGGTGAGCTGCCTTTTGTGTTCCTTAGCTGTGGTGTAACTGGGTCCTGCACAGTCAAAACTCCATCTGCCCTGGGCAGGCTTCTTAAGCCTTGGAAGATGGGTTCACAGTAGCTCCGAGGTTCCTTTTGTCTCTTGCTATCTATCTGTAGGAATAAATCCGCTTTATATAATTCACTGTGTGTGAGCCTGTTCTGTCTCACTGGACTCTGATAAGTGGGTAACCAGTGAATGGTAAACCTGCTTCACAATAAGAAATTGAGAACCAGATCAATTTTAGAGAAGGCAGTCAAAGGTAGGATTATGTTTTAAAATCCTTATTTGAAAGAAGGTTTTGAAAGTAGCTTTAGATAACCAGTCATGCTTTGATGATTGAGATTTCTGGATTCAAAATCTGTTTCAGAAATCCACATGGTGTCACTGAGGAAGAGGCATTAAGCTATTTTATGGGGGCCAATTTGAGACCTGCTGGCTGGGCCCTAGTTTGTTAACCCTGCCACTGAATGCCCATGTCAGCATCATAGTCAACTGAGAACTTGCCCCGTATGAAAACAGGTCATAAATGTCTTATCCTCGAAGACTAGAGTTGCTCTTAGGATATTTTGCACATCCTAAGAAGATTGATAGAGTTAGAGTAGATTATGAATGTGTGCCTTGAGAACATTGTATTTTAATTTCACTGAATCAGATTCAATTTAGCAAAACAACGTGGGCTGGAAATCATTCCAGTAAACTCTCAGATTTAGTGAGCAGATAACCCCTCTCATCAATAAAGCAGGTCTTAACTATAAATCTTGTGCTTGTAATAAGAGAACTATAGTAAATTCACAGGGCTCTGTAGCTATGGCAACTGCAGGTTTCAGTCAATATCCTTTGATCTTCAACATTAGATAGTCATGTCTGATTGCTGCATGCAATCCTTTTCTCAAAAGAGGTCAATATGTTCTGGGTGAAATACTTCAAAGTATTCTAGGCCTAAAGAATGGCAGGGCCTCTGTATTAGTGACTCCCATCTTTGATTCATAGTTCTGCTTGAAATGTTATGTGATGATCACACAACCATACAGACACATAAACCTACATCATAATGTAGCTTGTACGTGTGCATTTTCCTTTGCTAAGGGTATGCATGCTTAAATTCTTGTAGAAATAAATATATATCTAATGTATACAGATAAACACTGTGTATTATATTTTATAGAAATGCAACCTCACCTGAAGATAAAAAATAGTAGTAGTAGTTGACCTCAACATGATTGGTGGCAATTCAAATACTGCCGACATTGATATTAATTTCAGACAATAATGATGCTTTTATTTGAACAAGTCTAATTACAAAAACAATTAAAAGGGGATAGTTTAAGAAAGTGTGTGTCTTAATTTGCTTTTTACTCCTTCCATTTTTTCTAATTATTCAGTGAATATTTTATTTAATTCTCATTTTATGTGAGGGCCTTCTATGCCCTGTGGAAAATAAAATAGCAAATACAGCGTAGAGTTATAATTTCAAGATTATAAATACCTATGAAGGTTATGATAATAATCTTATAATCAGATTATAATACCATAAAACCTATTTAGGGGACACAGGACATATCAAAAGGTTACAAAAATGAATGCACTAAAAAGAAGTATATATTGATGATCTGGGTTTCCAGGAAGAACAGACGCCTTTTTGCAACATGAAGGTTGTTGGTGACCTCAGCTAGAACATTGTAAGTAGAGTGATGAGATCTTATTAGGGTGAACTTAACCTTTGTTAAGCTTAAGATAACTAATTTGGTGTCTATTTAGTATTATAAAATAGGCAAAACATCAATTTTAGAACTTTTTGGTAGAAATATGGTAGCCAGAATAAGGGAATGACATGCCTCAGATATATTCTGTTGAAGTTGGACTATATCTGAAGCAATTGAATTTTATAAGTCATGTTAGTCATGCTGGAGATTTGACCAGCTGTTTTCTGTGATAAATGGTAAATAAATACTGTATTTAGACTAGATAATAAATGACTAGTAATAAATCTAGTCTAATAATAGACAAGAAAAATAAGTGCTATATTTAGACTAAAAAGAATAGATAGAACACCTGTGGCACCACATCTTGCTAATGGGTCAGGGAATCCAGATAGTCAAAGATTTATTTGACACTTTTTTCTGGAGTTTCTAACACTCTGGATCTAGAAGAGAAGGTGGTTCCTGTGGAAAGGGCAGCACCCCAAAGGCATGTTAGTCATGCTGGAGATTTGACCAGCTGTTTTCTGTGATAAATGGTAAATAAATACTATATTTAGACTAGATAATAAATGACTAATAATAAATCTAGTCTAATAATAGACTAGATAAATAAGTGCTATATTTAGACTAAAAAGAATAGATAGATGCAGCATCTAGTCCTAGAATAGACTTTCATGAGAAGAAACTCTTTTCCAGAGGGCAAAAGTTGAATGAAAAGGTGAGAGGGCTATTGTTTGGATATCTTACCCTCCAAACCTCATGCTGAAATTTGATGCTTGGTGTTAGAGGTGCCTGTTGGGAGGTGTCTGGGTCATGGGAGTAGATCCCTCATAGTAATGAATGAGTTCTCACTTTATTAGTTCTTGCAAGAGCTGGTGGTTAGAAAGAGCCTGACACCTCCCCACTCTTTTTTTTTTACTTGCTTCCTCTCCTGTCATGTGATCTCTGTACATCCTGGCTCCCATTTGCCTTCCACTATGAGTGGAAGAAGCTTGAGACTCTCACCAGGATGCAGATGCTGATCCCATGCTTCTTCGACAGCCTCAGAACCAGGAGCCAAATAATCTTCTTTATAAATTTCCAGCCTCAGGTATTTTTTTTTTTGATAGACACACAAATGGACTAACACAGTGAGGTAATAATGTGTAGATATTATTTTGTAGAAGAATTAGAAAAAGGAGTCTTGATCTGCCAGAAGCTGAGATTTCTGATCAGTACACCAAGTAATAGTCTTTCCCCTGAGTATTTAGTTGTTCATTGGTTTACACTTACTGCATAATCTCACTATGAAAATGAGTGATGACTTTCGAAGGACTTTAGGATCTTTTTGACTCGTGGGTAGGATGATAGAGCAATCAATGCTGTCCAAAACTCTTTTTCAAATGTTATTTTTAAAAGCATTACAGGCAGGAGAGACCCTGTCAAAGTCAGATTGCAAGAAAAGACAAAGGTAGCCCTGAGAGAAAACTCACGGTATAAAAGATAAAGGTATAGCCAAGACTCGATAATAGAGTCTGCCTGCTGGGAGGCAATGATAGTTTCAGTTACCTGGCTGTGGCCAGTCTTGTATCTTATCTTGACCTGGCCAGTCTGGCTGTGTAATTTTGCCTGTAGGAGAATGAACATGTGTGTGAATCGAAAGCACCATCCTGCCTTATCAATTCTAGCACAGGCTTGCTGAGAGACTGAGAATAAGGTGGAAGGATTCTTTTGTACCAGAAAGACACACTTCTAGGTTTAGGTTCCATGGAGGGTGCCAAGCTGGAGGAATAACAATGACAGGGCAGAGAGTGAGGTTAGAATAGCAATGTCTGGAGTTGCTATGGAAACATGCCAGGCAGAGGACTAGCCTGGTGAGGCAAGGACCATGGCACATAAGCACCTTTGAAGATTGTCAGGGATTTTCTGTAAAAACTGGACTAACTGCAGCTATGTAAGTGAGAGATTGGAATCGTTGAGATTCTGCCATCAGTATCAAAGAATTGCATTTGCTTTCACTGGTTGGCATGATTTCTGTTAGAATCTCCAGCACTAATAGAATGAACAGTCTGCCTTCGATGAATGAGTAGTGTTTAAAGAGAGACTGGACACTTTTATGTCTGAATATGGTTGTACTCCACTAGAAAACCTACAAATGTGCATGTTTCACAAATTGCAAAACAGGCTCTGGGACGTAGATGCTATTATCACTATCATGTTATACAGGAAGTCTCACTCCATAAATGATCACTTTCAAGTATCTTTTTCAACTTTTAAGAATGTAACTTATCAAAATAAAGTAAAACTTTGTAACAAGTACAAATTATGTCAAAATGAGAAAGTGTTGGTCAGAGTACAAACTATGAGTTATAATAGGTGTTTGTTCTGGGAACCTATCACAGCATGACAGCTATTGTTAACAATACTGTATTGTATTTCTGAAATTTGTGAGAGTAGATCTTAAATGTTCTCACCCCACAAACACATGTACACATGTATAATTATGTGGGGTGATGGATTTGTTGACTAACTTGATTGTTAGTCATTTCACTATACGTGTCAAATCATCACATTATATACCTTAAATTCATATGATTCTATTTTTTAATTATACCTCAATAAAGCTAGAAAAATTATGTCATGTGTGCAGATTTGGCGATTGATAATTGGTCAAAAAATAAGTAGAGTGATGTTTGCTGTCTTGTAAGTAGAAGAGTTTATAGATCTCTTATAACTGCAAGTGGTTAATGAATAATATTAAAGGATTCATGGTAAACTAATTTTTAATACAATCTTAAATTATAAAAATAAGGAAGGTGGGAAAAGTGAATCAAATGTAGGGAGGAAGTTAGGTATGGAATAAATTCATCTACTATCTGTCCATAGGTAGCCACACCAAATCCCTATGCAGCCCTGCCTGGCACCTTGACTTTGACTAGCAATGAAGTATAGGGTGGTGTCTTCTGTAAAATCTGCAATAAGCATATACATACATGTATATGAATTCATATACAAAATGTATACATACACCTATATAGTGTAAATATATGATATTGCATCACCCAATGCTCAGAAGCTTATATTTGAATTTAATATTTGTGTTAAGAATATGAAACTAAAATACATTTAAAAACTTTATTCAGCTGATGTGCACCAGAAACACCTGAAGACTAGCTAACAGTCTGAGTTGAAGCAAGGTTGAAGCTTTATAAGGTAAGGTGGAGAGGGAAGTATGTATCTCTGTGGTTTGGCTAGGTAGTGGTTTCATCTTTAATTGCTGTGAAACTTGCAGACGGAGATTGTTCTGGCTTTTCTTCTCAGCTTTGACTTGTTGGTACAATCCCATTGGATAATTGTCAGCATGGTACTTGTCTGAGGGCTGTTTTTGCAAGCCTCACAGTTTGTTGGTTACTCAAGGTTCAAGGGTAGGTGAGGTAGCCAAAAGAGAAGTGAATGTGAAGAGAGAGACTGAAAGGGGAAGGAGGCCATGCTTGAAGGCAGAGGGCAAATTGGGAATCTTCTGTCAAGTCTTTGTTAGTCTTTTTACGAGGCACATTGTGATTTATATCTTCTGTTAATGAGAAAGGCACATGTATGCAAGGTTATGGGCAGTTTTCTTAAAGATGAAGTAAAATCCTAAAGTCATTTTCCTAGGTAATTAATTTGGATTCTTTGTTATTCTACTGCAAATACTTTTCTAAATTAAATGTCTGAAACCCAGTAAAAGAAGTATCACAAATCAAAATGTCACCCACTTAGTTTAAATAAAAACAAATTATTCTTTCCATGCTGGATTGTCATTCCTGCTATATAGTTTTCACCTTTTTTTTTTTTTTTAATCCGGGTTCATTGGGTCTCCACTTTTATGAATTCTTTTACATGTTAGATGTGGGTTTTTTTCCAGCGTAATTGCAAATATGCCATAGAAGGGTAGCACACTGAGTTTTTGGCAGTCATAACACCTTGCTAAGCATTAATTCACCAAATTCTTATCTTCTGAAATAGGAGATGTTTAGTATCACTTATGTGCTGACTTATTTGGGTGAGGGAGGAGAAATTTAGGGGAAGCTAACATTAAATTAGGAGGAAAAACAGTATGGTGCTGGAAAAGGATGGTAAAAAGCCACAGAAAGAGGAAGGAGATAATTTTTAAGATTGTTTGTTTACTTTGCAGGTTGGCCAGCAATTTTAACTTTGTTACATACTATATTGAAACCTCCACCTCTCAATACAGTCCCTAATCTCTGAAACATTAACGACCCTCTTTGGCTTCATGCCACTTGAGTTGAAGGGATTGCGTTGCTTTGATGGCTGGGGAAAAATCAAACCGTCTCTCAGAGGGATATGTGATTTATACTACTTGGTGCTTGAAGGCCTACCATAGATAGCTACGATCATAAACATTTTTATTTTTCTGCTCCAGACTTGTCCATGCTGTTTGAATTTGACCGTCATCTGATTCTACAACTATTATTAAACACCTTCTTGTTCTAGAGAACTACTGTGCCAGACATGGGTGATGCAAAGTGGGTAATCTAGACAACTTCATTAGCCCTATGGAATAATATCTGTGAAATACAAACAAGTAAATAGGCAGAAACAACAGGCAGGTGTAATATACTGACTGTGGACTGTGAAAAGTCCTCCTCGCCCTGGAACCTGAGTTTCACTCTCACTGACATTGCTGATCAGTTGGGTTGGGGACTGCAGAAGTTCCTTGCATGGTGGCCTTATAGTCCAAGTACAGAGATCATGGTACTTTTGAACTTTCTGAAGAAGACTGACAATGGTACCCAGAACCTATACCGCTCAAAACCAAATTCAGAGAATTTAGTCAAATATCCTCCTTGAACTCCTTGGTGACTAAGCCCCCACGCCCTCCCCTCTATGGAGGAGATGTTTTGGAGTAGAGTCTGAAAAGGCTACAACTCATCTAAAGCTCGTGTTTTGTTTTATCTTCTGCCTGTATCAATAAACTAAACGGTGGGTTTGATTTGCATTTCCCTAATCCTGTGTGCTCTCAGTTAGAAAATGTTAAAACTGTATGGGAGCAGAGACACACGAGTTGCTGGGTTCAGTCTGGAGGCACACCCCCGGAGTCCCCAGTCTTCCTGAAGACATGCGAAGTTGTTTTTTTTTTTTTTCTCTCATTTGTCTTTCACTGTCATTGCCGACTTGTTGTGTGGCTTTTGAGATACTATACTCAAATGCAATGATAGGAACTAAATGGAAATGTTATTAAAAAATGAACTATTTATAGTCACTTTTCCTTTCTAGGAGGAAGGGTTTGGTATCATTCATAACAACAGAAATAATTCTGTACTGCTGCTTCTGTCGTAGGTGACTAGTGAGGGAGGAAAATGTAACACAGATGTTCCCTGGGGTCACCTAGCTCCAAGCATCAGGATAAGGTCATCTCCAGCACTGCCACTCTGTTTTATGGCATGTTCAGTGCCCTGAGGATTACTGCAGATATATGTGTGTTAGTCACCTCTGGCACCAGTTTCCTGCTTTTGCTGAATTCTCATTACTCTAAGTCTTGAGGCTGCTCCTTTCTTTCTGCCCAGGCTTCAAGTCAAGTGTGGGAGGAATTCCTTCTTCATTCCATGTCCTTCTTCCCCTCAGACTGTTCACAGGAGCCAGCTGTGATTACAAGACATTCGCTGAGATTTGGAGTTACACAGCAGAGGGGAGGGGCATAGACAACACAGATCACTTAAGACAATTGTCTTACTTTAGTATGCCGAGAAATCTAATTGTCTCCAACCTAGAATATAGTCTCTAAGAACATGTTCTGTGTACACTTGAAAAGAATGTGTGTTCTGCAGACGTTGGGCAGGATGCTTCACAAATGTCAAGTCTGACAGTGTTGCTTAAGACCTGGATGTCCCCATTTACTCGTTCCATCAGTTATCAAAAGGGAAATGACTAAAATGTAGGGTTTATTTCCCCTGCAGTTCTATCAGTTTTTGTCTTTATACATTTTGAAACTCTGCTATTAAGCACGTACTTAAGATTGTAAAGTTCTCTTGAGCAATTGACCCCTTTATTATTATGAAATTATTTTCTTGCTGATATTCTTTGCTCTGAAATTGATTTTGTCTGATGTCAATGTAGAGAGCTGTCATTATTTTGAGTAGTGTTAGTATGGTACTAAAAAGATCTCTTTATTTTTAATCTATTTGTATCTTCTTATTTAAAAATGGTTTTCTATAGACAGTGCGTAGTTAGGTCTTATGGTTTTATCCAGGGCAACATTCTCTCTCTTTTACTTAAGGCATTTAGACTACATATTTGAATTTAGTATGATTTCTGATATGACTGGGATAAAATCTACCATCTTGTTATTTGTTTTCTGTTTATGCCATCTGTTCTTTGTTCCAGGTTCCCCCTCTTTTTACTTTCTTTTGTATTAACTAAAGATATTAAAACAACTCATTTTATCTTTTTTGTGGTCTTATTAGCTATAACTTGTTTTTTGTTATTTTAGTTAAATTATGATTTGAACTCATCACAGCCTATTTTCAAGTGGCATTGTACCACTTCACCTTCCAATCCATTTTTTCTTTTCTGAGCTATATGCTATTGTTATAATACAGTTTACTTACACATATGTTATAAGCCCTACACATTATTTTTGCTTAAATAATCAATGATCTTTTAAAAATGTTCAAGTGACAATTTAAAACCATATACACATATATATGTATATTTGCCCATGTAGTTACTAATTCTAGTGCTCTTCATTCTTTTGTGTAGATCCATATTTCCATCTCGTATTATTTTCCTTCTCCCTAAAGGACTTTATTTTACATTTTTATAGATAGAGTATGCTGGTGATTGAAACCCTCAATATCCTCATACAAAAATAATACTGAATATCAAATTCCTGGTTGACAAGCTCTTCTTTTAGTACTTGAAAATGTTAATCCACTGTCTTCTGATTTTCATTGTTTCCGATGAGGAATCTTTCATCTTTATCTTTCTTCTGGGTGAAATATGTCTTTATTCTCTGGCTGCTTTTCAGATTTTCATTCTATCGCTCTGTTGACCAGTTTGATTGATCGCTCTGTTGACAAACTCCTCATGTTTCTTGTTCTTGGCATTCATTGAGCTTCTTGGGTTTACAGTTTTTATCAAACTTAAACAAAAATTGGCCCTGGGGTAGATTTTCTTTCTAGATTCAGCATTTCTTTGGGAATGGGCTCCTCGGAAATTGGTTTCATTTTTTCTTAACAACATTATGAATTGATGAAAGACCAAATACCCTTTTTTGTTGTTCATTTGTTTGTTTGTTTGTTTGTTTTGGAAGACATCTGCCATGTTTCAAGCCTATTCTTGTCACAGGATTTCATGCTAGGCATTTTTATATTAGCTTAATCCCTGGTTTCTTATTATATCCCTTTATTTGTTTTCTTTTTCAAAATTTATTTCACTTATTTTTAATATATAACATTGTAGTACCTCCATAGTTGACCACCTCTGTATATTGGCCACCTCCTGAAGTTGATCTTATTTTCATAAACTGAAACGCACCACATGTAAGTGTCAGTACAGTAGACCTAGTTTCTTATGTTGACCATCTCCATATGTTGACCAGTTACAGTCCCTTAAGTGGTCAACCTACAGAGGTTCTACTATATCTTTCTGTGATTTTATTTATTTATTTATTTATTCTCACCCTGTTGTCTGTGCTAGAGTTTAGTGGCTCAGTCATGGCTCACTACAGCCTTGAACTCTTGGCCTATCTTAACCTCCTGAGCAGCTAAAATTATAGGCACATGCCATAATACCCAGTTAATTTTTTCATTTTTTGTAGAGATGAGGTTTTGCTATGTTGTCAACCTGATCTCGCACTCCTGGCCTAAAATGATTCTTCCAGCTGAGCCTCCCACAATGCTCAGATAACAGGAACCACCATAACTGGTGCATTCTGTGATTTTATAAACTAGCTTAAATATTTTTAAGAATGACTTATGATATAAATCCTTTCATTAAATGCTCTATCTTAGCTGTAGAGTACTAATTCACCAATTAAAAAAATAAATATCAAAATTACTTGAACCTACTGATTTATTAATGTAAATGGTAATAAATTAATGTAGGTTTTTAATCTGTCTTTTAGCATATTCTTAACACTCATTGTATCAGTTGAACAAGATAGTGCCTAAGTAGCAGAATTTTAGTAGCAGAATCCAGAGACAACTTTATGCTAAAAATAATGCAGGAGAACCTTTAATGACCTAGCGTGCTGGCTGAGAACTTAGATGTCTTTGAGCTTGGAGTTAATATAAAGTTTTCTATACATTCTGTATGTTGTTGTTATGTCTCTTCCATAAAATATCCAAAAATACTATCTTGAGAGATACTTACAGTGTAACAGTTTGGGGATGTATATCCCCTAGCTTTTAGTGGAGTTTGTTGGTGTTTTCATGCCTTTGTCTTTCTGTTTCCCACCTCAACTTCTTCCTCCTCAACTTCCTGTTGTGTCACTGACTTCCTTGCTATTTATCTCATTACTAAGAGAAACACCTACTTTCCTTCTCTTTTAAGGGAACTTTGCCCAATTTTTTTCCCTTGGAAGTTTAGGATTTGTTCAAATTCTTTTCTTGCTTGGGAGTTTGATAATAAGCAGATATCTGCCTCCTTGACGTCCTTTCTTTTTATTCTCCAATTTGGATGTTCCTTCTTTGTTCTCTGTGCTCCCCAGTTATCTTCTTATATAGAAATGTCTCCTTTATAACATTTAAGACCCCCTAATGTTTGATTCTTATACAATTTGATTACTTGTGGGCATTTCTCGGTAGAAACACAGCTTTCTGAACACTATTTTTTAAAGCAGTTGCAGGTTTGCAATAAAATTGAGTGGAAAGTACAGAGAGTTCCCACATAAACTTCCCGCCCACACACACACTCACATGCACAACCTCCTCTGCTGTCAACAACCCCCCCCCATAGAGGTACATTTGTTATAGTGGATGAACCTACATTAATTTATTCTTATGTTTATTTACAATTTTTTTGTTTGTTTTTTACTTCAAATTAATACGAGGGTATAAATTTTTAGATAACATTGTCCTCAATTCCCAGCTAAAGTTCCAGTTGTAAAAAAGCCCCTCCCCTGGGGGCAAGTTAGACACCTTCACAATGTGCACATTAGGTGAGATCCTGCTTCATGCCCTCCCTCATTGTGCCAATCGGCCTCTCCCGTTCCCCTTCCCCCTCCTTCTCCCCCTGCCCTTATTAGACTATATTTGTGTTTTATTGTTCATATGCACATGTAATTGTTTATATATTAGTTTCATATTAGCATTGAGTACGTTGAATATTTATTTTTCCATTCTTGCAATCTTTACTAAGAAGAATGTGTTTCCATTCCACCCAGGTAAATGTAAAAGATGTAAAGTCTCCATCTTTTTTAATGGTTGAATAGTATTCCATGATACATATACCATGATTTGTTGATCCATTCGTGGGTTGATAGGCATTTAGGTCGCATCCACGACTTAACAATTATGAATTGAGCTGAAGTAAACATTCTGGTGCAAAAGACGTTGTGGGAAGATGATTTTTGTTCTTCTGGGTAGATACCTAGTAATAGGATTGTGGGATCAAATGGAAGGTCAACTTTTAGTTCTTTGAGGATTCTCCACACTTCTCTCCAAAAAGGCTGTATTGTTTGCAATACCACAAAAGAAGGGTAGAAGTGTTCTCTGGCAATTGCAGCAACAGCAAAAGTAAATGACTGGATTTTTTTTTTTTTTTGGCTGGGGCCAGGTTTGAACTTGCTACCTGTGGTATATGGGGCCAGCATCATTCCTTTGAGCCACAGGCGCCACCCAATAACTGGGATTTGATTAAGCTAAAAAGCTTTTGCACAGCTAAGGGTACCACAAACAAAGCAAAGAGACAGCCTTTGGAATGGGAAAAGATTTTTGTGTGGTACGTTAATTTAATGTCACTGAAAGTCCATTAGTTTATAATGGCCTCAGTCTTGGTGGTGTGTATTCTGTGAGTTTGAATAAATGCAAATAGACATGTATCCATCATTGTGGTATTATGCAGAGTATTTTCACTGCCCTAGAAATCCTCAGTACTCCAACTGTTCATCCCTCCCTCTATTCATCCCTGGAAATCACTGATCTTTTTCTTGTCTCCATAGTTTTGTCTTTTCCATGATGTCATATAGTTTGAATCTTATAGCACATGGCCTTTTCAGATTGGCTTCTTTCACTTAATAATATACAATCCATAGCTTTTCTTTGGCATGATAGACTAAAATAATATTGTATAGTGTGGATATATCACAGTCTATGTATCCATTCATCTACTGAAGAATTTTTGGTTGCATCCAAGTTTTGGCAGTTATGAATAATGCTTTTCGAAACATTCATGTGTAGAGTGAATTTTTGTGCAGATATCAGTTTTTAATGCAGTTGAATAATACCAAGGAATCTGATTATTGGATTATATGATAAGAATGCATATAGTTTTGTAAGCAATTGTTAAACTGTCTTCAGAGTGACTATTATTTTACATTTTTACCAGCAATGCGTGAGAGCTCATGTTGCTCCTTTATCCTTTCTGGCTTTTCGTGGTGTCCAGTGTTTTAGATTTTGGCCATTCTAATAGGTGTGCAGTTGTTGCTTATTGATGTTTTAATTTTCAATTCCTTAATGACATATGATGTTGAATATCTTTTCATAAGCTTATTTGCCATTCGTGCATCTTTTTTGGCAAGGTATCTGTTTTGGTCTTTTGTCCATTTTTAAATTGGGATGTTCATTTCCTTATTAAGTTTTAGGAGTTCACTATATATTTTGAATAATGGTCTTTTATCAGATGTGCCTTTGCAAATATTTTCTCCCAGTCCATGCCTTTTCTGCTCATTATCTTGACATTGTCTTTCACAGAAGATAAGTTTATAATTTTAATGAAGTCCAACTTGTCAATTATTTCTTTCATGGATGACAACACAGTTTTTAAGAAAGAGAATACCATTTTTATTTCTACTTCTGACACAATGACTGGCACATTTTAAGCACTCAGTGTTAGTTAAATGAATGAGCGGATAGATTAGTCCCTTGTTCTGTTCAAATATTATTCAAAACAGAATCACCTACATTCTTGTAGTAATAAAAGAGACTAATGAATTTAACAAGCAAAACAATATTAACTAATTGACTATTTGCTTATCAAATAGACACAGCTCTCTAACTTTTGCACACCTTATTATCTTCTTTCCTCCATAAATTATGCTAGAATATTTATTATGTTTACCAGTTGTCCCTGCTTCAAATATGAAAGAACTATATAGGAGAACCTTCTAATCTTCTTGCATCACTGAATTCTGATAATTTGTCTGTTGTTATTCAGAAATCACCTCACTTTCTATTACCCCAAACCTGCACCTTGATAGCAAATCTGCAGACTATGGTCATGTGACATTATCTTATTAACTGAAATCTGCTCTCTATCTCTATATAGTATTTTAGTAGAAATATAAAAAAAGATCATTGTTAGATAATTAAATTAAAAAGGACTATTTTGATAAAAATAGTGATGCTCAATCTCTGATTTATTCCTGAATAAATCTTAAACCTTGTTAAGTATCTTGGGATTGAGCCATACTTGAGTATGACTATTTTATAGAGATAGTGAAAATATTTTTCAAAATAAAAATAATGTAATAGATTGTGAACTCATTTGTGTGTGCCCTTTAACTGGTAAAACTTAAATCCCATTTAACAAATTATCTTGAAAATAAGGTATATAATAATAAATTAAACAGAAATTGCCTTAGAAAACCAAGACCTGTGGTTATTGAACACACGTAGTGTAAAACCTCCTATATTGGACTGCATTAATTAGAAATATAAGAACTCTAAGCAAAGGGACATTCTAAAGTAAAACTTTTAAGGCTTTCCTCAGCATAAATGCAAATTTCAACCTATGTAATATAAAGTTACTATGACATATAATTGATTTCATGATTACTAACAATTTTAATTTATGTGTTCTGGGCATTTTTTAATAAGCAAATTAGCTTCTGACACGGCAAAGTTTTAAAGGATATTTAATTATTCATACTTTCACTCATTCACTCATTTAAACTGACTTTTCTCTCAATTTTATTTTTGAGATCAAATCTTATTCAATGATATTTTTGTGTGAATTTATCTTTTATAGTGTTATTCAAATAAAGGGTTTGATTCTAATATGTGTTGTCACTAAAAGAAAAAACATGCAAGTGAAGTATCATAAGTTACTTTTCTTTATTTGCTGAGAACTTTCTACATGTTAGGCACTGCAGAGTGAGGGAAGAGTGTACAAAGATGAATTTAAGTGTCTAGTATTTATTCTCTATCTTCAAATAGCTAATAATATAACAAATACCAGGACAATTCTACACAAATAACTGTGATACTAAGTAGAAATTAAAGAGTCTTAATACAAAGAGATAAACTGAGGGTCAATTAACAAGTACTTTGTGATTGCAAACATGAATGGTCTTTTCAGAAATTTCTTCTTATTTCTCATGAATGGGTTTACTTTAAAGGAGAACATTCATTACTAGAAAGCAAACTATTTTGCCTAAGCAAAATTTCTAAACAATAGAAACGTACTTTTCTGAAACTATTAACCAATTTTAACTTCATTAAGATTTTTAAAGCGAAGGCTACAATCCACTTATTGCACAATAAGATGGGGAAAGGGGTGAGGGAGGGAAGGGGAGGGAGAGGGTGGGGGGAGAGGATAAAGGGTGAGATCACACTTGTGGTGCATATGTGAAGGGTCAGGAGAAAACTTCTAAATGCGGATCAAAATTGTTTTCACATAGTAAATGAGAAAATATCATGAATGTTATATTAATCAGGTTGATAAAAATATCTCTAATTGTATGGGAAGCCCACACACTGTACTCCTTGACTGAATTATTGTACACAGCTATGACTCAAAAAAAAAAAAAAAAAAGTACTGACGCCTAGGTCCCACTCCCAGATGGTCTGATTTAATTGCTCTGAGGTGTGGCCCAGGCCTTGGAATTTTCCTCACGTTGTCCAAGTGGTTCAATGTGCACCCAGGGAAAGATGTGAGCCAACGTGGAAAACAGATTGACTTTTTAGTAAAATCTATTCATGTAAACCCAAAAAGTTATGTTTTCACTGCATGTTAACTAATCTTTAAAAACTCCAGATGAAAATGATTCCTTAAAAGGTATTTTGGAGTCTGGCTTTGTAGAGCGGTGTTCTATCAAAATGGCAGTCCTCACTCAACATGAAGCAGGCCAACCTCGTATATTCTGCCAAAACACAACAGAAATCTGGGCTTTTTGAAATTAAATTACTCAGGAGAAGGAATGTTAAAGATCTCTCCTACTATACCTCCCCTCCTACCCCATGACTTATCCCTTTTCCAACTGCTTGCTTCACCGTCACCCAACACCAGCTGTCAGATGGAGGGATAGGGATATGCCGAGACCTCCGTGCCAGGCAAGGTAAGGATTCCAGTCCCAGAGGTCAAGAACTCAGCGCACTGAGATTTTTTTTCCAGATGGCGTTCTTGCCTTTCTAGTTGCTTTTAAGTTGCTTCCCTAAACTATCCATCAAGGGACAAATATTTAAGATGAAACAGAATCAGAAAAGCCCTAAAAGGTTCACCTCAATGGAGAGTCCATAGGAACTCTTGAAAGAGAGCCCTACATCAAATGCAGGCCTGCACCATAAATATTTACTAGATTCACTGGGTCACAGGGGCATCAAAGCACTATGAACATGCTCAGCACTAGCTCTTAATTATTCATTCTAATGAAGGGGAACAATGATGTGGGTTTTCCAAAACAGTGGCTGATTTTAATTAGTGGTTTGGTTTTGAGTCTGGAAATCACTGCTAGGTATATAATAAAGGTACCCAGCATGTCTGAGCATGTTTTAGCTGGGCTGTGTGGAATGTGGCCAAATCTGCTAAAGAAAAAGTGGCTTAGGATTTCAAAACTCATGAGAAAAAAAAAAACAAAAACCCAGAAACCTACAAAACAGAAACAGAGCCCTGGAAATAACAGAGCCCTGAATTATGACTTAGAACACAAGCATTCTTGTCTCTGGTGATCATGATCAAGTGTGTCACCCCAGGGAAACAATTTTTCTGTGCTTCATTTTTAAAATGAGGGGACTGGACTTAATCTCTGTAGGATAGCTGGGTAAAATGGAATTTGATCTCATGTATGAGGAAAAGGGAAAATATTAAGAAGATTGCTGGGGGGAAGGGGAAGTAGCCAAGTTTGCTTTTGGAGCCCAAGACACCCCTAGGGAAAGGGATCAAGACCCTTACACTTTATCTCAAAAATTAAAACTAGTCAGGTTGGATTGGAGGTGGCCCTAAGCAAGTTTTGGAGTCAGGGAAGGGTCACGGGACCCTCAGATAAGCTCATCAGCAAAGAGATAAGATAGGCCCAGGCCAGTCTACCAGTCCAGCCTCTGCACAGACTGAGGAGTTTGACAGGGAGTGTGCTTTGGGGGGCTGTAAGGCAGCACACATTGAGAGTAGACCCAAGCCGGGAATTGGGAAGCAGATTTGAGTCTTGGAAAAGTGGCTATGTGAGTGAATCTGAGGTGCACAATGATGAAAGTCCAGGCCACGTTTGCTAGGAGCCCTCCCCTGGCTGCACTTGTCCCTAAGGGTTGGGTTCTTCTCTCTGGCCCCTTAGAAAAGAGTAGTGGCCCAACCCAGGGTCAATACTAGCAGCCTCTCCCAGAGCCACCAGTCTCTCATGAGGCAACAGAGTATCCTGGTGTTAAGAGAGTGCATCTGAATTGAGACTCTAAGAGTTGAAATGGAAGCAACCGGCACTGGCCCTGGGCTTATCGGGGGAGGACCTACCACACTATTTCCTGTTCACTGGACACGTGAGGGCTCACGTGTTCGATTTTGGGACCCCACCTGGAAAATGCCTTATTTTACATCCCAAACTATAAGTTGAAGCACTCTAGTGACAGATCTGTAAGATCCCTAAAAGTTCTGCTATGTTGTGATCTTAATGTAGGATTCAAAACAAAACTCGAAGACTGATTTTAATTTAGCATTTAGCACACAACTCTACTGTTAAGTTTGTAGACTCTAGGACTCCCGTCTAAAAAAAAAGGTGTGAAATGGGGATTCATCTGTGACCATCAAATAGGTTAAAATTAACACAGAAGTGGTCTAACAAGACATGAGTTCCCTCCATATGCATTCATTAGATATCATTAAAGTGAGAGCTGGGAATGCAAAAGATAATTATACAGCTTGGTTATCTGAAAAGTCTTCCTTACAGAAGGCAGATTTGTATGTATGTGTAAAATGCATATGTTCAAATGTGTTACCCTGAAATCAAAACTAAGAAACATGCTTGCATTAATGAAAAATCATCATTATATTAATATTAATTTCCTAAAATGGCCCTAAACAATAACCATCAGCATTGTAAATGGACATACCATTTGACTCGGCAATTTTACTTGTAGAAATTTATCCTGCAGAAATTTTGCATGTGTGTACAAAGATAGATGTACAAAAATGTTTATTGTTGAAATGTGGATAACAGACAAAAATGGAAAGAATTAAAGTGCTCATTAATAGTAGGTTAATTAAATTATCAGTTGTCCATATGATTGAATGTTCTGCAATTACTAAAAATAATCAAATACACATTTACACAGAGAAATAATTTTATATTAACTGATGTTGCTGTCATTTACAACTTGGTTTTTTTATCCACATCCTCTGTCTGCTTTAAATCAAATCTAGATTGAGTCTGAGGCCTTCCTTGTTTCAGGGAGTATGGTTGTGAAGAGCATTGATTACCAAAAAATAAGTATTAGAGCGTTGCACCAAAGAAAACAAGCCAAGAGAAATGCGCTATTCAGCTCTGAAGTCTAGCTTTGAATTCCAAAAACCAAAATTTGGGCCAAAAAAAAATAGATTTTGGAAGTCTGCATGATTAAGGTAAAGCATCTACAGACACAAAGACAACTGAAGAAGGGGGATAGAAAAAGTGTCTGGGGAAGAGCAGAATTAATAAAGGCAGGAGAAGGGAAGTGGGAGCACTGGGAAGAAATGTTCATGCAGCTGCTCCGGAACGGCAGCAGCAGAGGTGGTGCTGAGAATGGACAGTGCCGGTGCTGGCTCACATACGGGGCAAAGGAGTTTTCCTGAAACTCTGGGGAGATAGGAGAAATCACAAGAAGAGCTAAAATTGGAAAAATGTAGCCTAGTCAAGGAATGGCTAATATAAAATTTGCTCTTAAACATATTGTTAGGATTAAAATTTATCTCAGGCTACGTAAGTCTGGGAATTGAGCTGACTTGACTCTATATGTAGAAGCGATCACATGGGTGGTTGGGTATTTCCCCTCTGCAGAAATGCTTCAGAGTGATGACTGTTTTATTATTCCATCCTTTCTGGGCTCTGTATTGTGTTTCATTAATCTAAGTGTCTGTTATTTTGCCAATAACACTATCTCGGGTTATAGAGCAGTGCAAGTCTTCCAACTTTGTTTCTTTTTCAAAATCGTTTTCCTTCTTCTGCAATTTCATCCTTTAAAGATTTATTTTAATATTCTGTGGGAAATTATACACATGTGGTTCATTTGTGTTTATTATACACATGTGGTTCATTTGCTTTCATCGGGGAAAAGGAAAAGTTAAAAAGGAGAGCTATTGGTTAAGAATTCCTTGGGCTGCAAGTCACAGAATCCTTAATTACAGTACCGGCGGTTTGTGTTTCCCCACATAAGAGAAAAGCTAAGCATAAGTGTCTGCAAGCATTGGTCCAGTGGCTCAGCACTGTACCAGCCAACTTCCCTGTGGCTCTCCTGCAACCATGTAGTTGCAAAATGGTAGCCACAGTTGCTATCATCTTATTTATTCAAGGCCGAAAAAAAGGAGAAAGAGAGGAAGGGTAACTTATGTCTCCCTGTCCAGAATTGTGTCAAATGCCCTCCCTTGGTTAAAAGAGATGCTGGGGAAGGGATTATTTTTGTTTTTCAGCCTGTATAATAGACAGGCATAAGCTAATAAGAAATATGATATGAGAGTTGGGAGCACCAGCCTGCTGCCTCTGCCACAAAGAATGATGAAAAGTTACCCCCAAAAAGCATTTCATAGAACTGTCACTCCCATTACTAAAAATATCAACCGAGGGACAGTGATAGAGGACCCACCTTAACCCACATGACTTTCTGTCTCAGCGCTGGATGGGAACAATCTCGGTGCCTCCCGATTCTGCCTCTCCCTGCCTTGACAGCTCGTGCTCCCCCAGAACTGTGCAGCACTTAACACAGTCTTTGACAGTCAGAAAGATCAGCTAGGAAAACAAAGCTAGGCTATTGCCAAAGGACAAGAGTGACATTATGATCAGGATACAGTCTAGCTCTCTTTAACAAATTTTCGAGGGAAGAATATTCAAATTCAATTCACGTCCATGAATTGACTATTTCAGTCCCTAGCTGGAGGAAACAGCATTTCTTCTTTTCTTTCATTCAGTAAACATTTATAGGATTCCTACGTGCCAGGCACTAGGGGGTTTTATTCCTCTTCCCTTTGTTATCGTTCCTTGTCCTGTTTTATCAGATTATTTTTCTAGCCAAGTGTATGTGGGAATACGTGTGTATGTAAAGGTCAAAGAGAAAATGTCAAGCCCACAGGGTCAAGGGCACCATAATTAAGCTCCCTCCAGTCTCCCTGCTGGGCTACTAAGAGCACTGCTCACACTCCCCTGAGAAGGAAGGCCTGAAAAGGTAGGAAAGAATCAGGACACAGGCGGTATCTGCGAGGAGCACAACCTGTTACAACATTCATGTGCTTATTCAGGCACTTATTTATTCATTCACCAAATATCTTATTGAGCTCATTTGCTAGATTCTGGGGATATTGTGGTGAACATAAAAACATGGTCTCTACCCTCCTTGAGCTTATATTGGTTGTGGGACAGTGTTATTGAAATATTAATCAACATTATTTCCTCCCAGTAGCTTACCTTTTTCTTCCCCAGCTTCTGCTTAGGTAGCCAGGCTGTGCTCACTCCCTTGGCAGGGGCAGCAGGGATGTAAAACAGAAAGCAAAGAAAACAGAGGACTTCCCCTATGTTAGAATAGAAGAGACATTGGGCATAGAATGGAACGACGTTAGGCATAAACAAAATGTTAGCGTGAACAGGGCTGCACCCCACACAGATACTCCAATGTCCCACTAAATGAAAAACAGGTTAATTAGAGAGACCGACGAGGACAGGAGGGGGTGAAGAGGATGATGGGCGAGGACAAGATGTTCTCTGCCAAGGACTATATGAGAACCGTGAGCATCCAGGAACCAGAGGGTAGCCAAGGGCAGATTTGCCAGCACGTCGGGAGCACTACCCATCACTCACATCTGGGCCTATACCAACCGTCCTTTCCCCGGGCATCCTAAATCCATGCTCACCTCTTCTTCCTGGGCATACAGCTAGACTGTATCTCCCAGCCTCCCGTGCCTCGTGATGAAAGCATTTCACGAACCAGTGAGTTCTGGCAAGTGGAATGTCAGAGCAAGTGATAGTTCAGACACATCTTCCTGTCCTGTCCATAAATAATTCCAGTCTTCCATGCTCCCTGTTTCCTGTTCTTCCAGGTGTAAATGGCGGGCTCTAAGGCCCTAGGGAATGGCAGAAGCGAAACAGGGACTCAGGAGCCTGTGTCCCTGCGTCCCTGCGTCCCTGCTCAAAAGAAAGTGATGTAAGGTAGCCACCTTGATTGGCCATAAATATCTGCATCAGACCCTGCTGTGATCAGAAGTGAAGTGTTACTGTGTTAAGCCACTAAAACAGTGCAGCTTGTTACAGAAATTTTAGACTGTCCCAACAAATATTCCCAGGAACCACACAGCTCAAGTAGCACTTTCCTGTCCCTGGACTTAGTTCATGCCTCATCCGACTTACTGGGTAAGAACAGGCATCCATTTGTAAAACACCAACCCCCGGCAACAGAAGGATGAGACCATCAGTATCTCCCTGGTAAGGAAGAGAGAGGTCCTGTGCTTATACTTGTGGAGCTAAACACACTTGTTTTAGAATTTGCCTGCGCTAAAGAGTGACTGAACACACAAGCTCCATACAATGTAGGTGGGCAGGGAAACATTAAGTGAGTAAACATAGAATTATGTATAGAATTACAAACTAGGTGAAGCTCTATGGAGGAACAAACACTAACAGCCTGGAGAGGCTAACGTGTGGGATACAGTTCATATAAGATGTGAGAAGGAGTAAAGAATTTGCTGAGGAAGCCACAGATGAATTAAACCCTAAAGGGAGAATCGGAGTAGAGTAGGTTAAAAGATGGGGGAAGAACATTGCAGGCAAAGGGAACAGCATGAGTTTCAAGACTCTTAAGAAAGGAAAGAGGGGCTCAGCACCCGTAGCTCAGTGGTTAGGGCACCGGCCACTTACACCGAGGCTGGAAGGTTCGATCCTGGCCCAGGCTGTGCTGAACAACAATGACAACTACAACAAAAAAATAATAACCAGGCATTGGGGCAGGCACCTATAGTCCCAGCTACTTGGGAGGCTGAGGCAAGAGAATCACTTGAGCCCAAGAGTTTGAAGTTGCTGTGAGCTGTGATGCCGCAGCACTCTACTGAAGGTGACAAAGTGAGACTCTGTCTCAAAAAAAAAAAAAAAAGAAAGAAAGGAAAGAGGTTAGCTCATGTGAGGATTTGAGAAATGCCAGTGTAGCAATGATATATACATTGCTACACTGGCAATGACGTGATCAGGATACAGTCTAGCTCTCTTAAGTTAAAGAGAGAAGGGGAGGGGTCTGAGAAGGGACTGGGGAATAGACAACTTCATACAGGGCCGTGGAGGCCTTGTTCAATGTTTTGTGTTTTATTATGAAAATCTAGGAGGGCATTGAAGAATTCTAAGCAGAGATCGTGGTGAGGATTGCATTTCTAAAAGAATGAACCAGTGCTCACTTTGGCAGCACATATACTAAAATTAGAATGATTCCGGGAAGATTAGCATGGCTCCTGGTGAGGATGATATGCAAAGTCATGAAGCATTCCATGTTTTTATATGAAGCCAGTAGACAAACCTAACAGATGCTCACACAAGAGAAAAGCACAATTCAATTCCTTTGGAGGAAGGGGGAGAAGGGGGGAAGGGGAAGAGAATTGGTGTGCTCCCACCTAAGGGGCACACTATGGGGTATGCGGCGCAGCTCCTGGGTGCAGGACACAGTGACAACGGACACTTTACCTAACAAATGCAAACATTGTGGCCTAATCCTCTGTACCCTCATATTCATCTGAAATTTTAAAAAATAGTAAAATAAAATAAAAGAATGAACTGGCCAAAACGGAGATAGGTTGGAAAAGAGGTAAATGTGGGAGAAGAAAGTGTGCACAGGAGGCTATTTTAGAAATCCAGACGAGACCTCGTGGTGTGGAATTAGAGGCACGGCAGCATGCATATGAGAGAAATGAACGGATTTAAGATCCACCTGAGAAGTTGAATGGGACAGCAGCTCTCACATTCAGTGTCTTTAAAACTCTACCCGGAGATGGGAGCTGGTACTAAGTTGGGAGGGGCTGTGTCCCAGACTGGACCTTCTTATGGACAAAAGGGTGTAGCCAAAACAGTAACAGTACTTCTCCTAGGTCAGAATCACCACCATTTGAGCAGCAAAGTGTGGAGGAGGTGAGAAGTTCGAGGAAAGCTGTACTACGAGTCAGAAGGTCGTGGCTCAGTTGGGTAGGTGACCGGGCAGCCCAGATGGGTAGGTGAGTGCTCACTCAAATGTGCTGTGCCACCACCAGAACACGGCTTATTAGCAGCTTTGAAATCTAATAAATAAAGAGTTTCCTCAGGCATGATCTAAGCACTGTGGAGGAGGGAGTGGCTCTCAAATAATTTCATCCTTTGCCCATCCTCACTGGTTAGTAATAACACAGTGAGAACGGCTGAACTCATGGAGCGCCCATGTCAGGCCCTGTGCGAGGCGTGTGTGTGCATTCTCTCATTTAAGCCTATTGAAGCTCTGGGAGATGAGTGCTCCTACTGCTCCTGTTTACTAACACTAAGGCTTAGAGAATAGGACCGTGTCCAAGAGCATAGCTCTGAAAACTACCCCAGCATATACTCAAGCTCAGCTCTGTCCTGACTCCAGCGCCCAGGTTCCTACCATTAACCTAGCATTGTATTGAGAATTCTGAAGATGCATTTGAGGTCAGCAGAACAAAGTCAGGTGCATGCAGTCTGGCAAGTCATGTATTGGCCACCTCTACACCAGCACTAAATGCTTCTAAAATATATAGATTCTGTTTAAATAGAAGTAGATGCTAATATTGAGCCTCTCTCACCGAGTTAGTTGTCTTAGTGTAAAGTGAGTGCCTTAGCATGATGATGCTATATTCTAAAAAATAAATCATTATGTTAATTGCATCCCACTTGAAACGACAAATCAAATTGTAATAGTGCTTTATAATTTTTTTTTTTTTTTTGCCTTCATTTTCAGCTGGCTTTTACTTTTCTTCAGTTTCCGGGGTTTTTTTTTGTTTGTTTGTTTGTTTGTTTGTTTGCTTTTTCCATTGTCCTTCCTTGTAATGATGCGCAGGCCGGTTGCCTCCCAAGTAGCTGGGATTACAGGCGCTCGCCACAACGCCCGGCGGTGTTCTTTCCTGGTGGTAGAGATGGGGTCTTTTCTCTGGCTCACTCATGCTGGTCTCGAACCGTGAGCACTGGAAATCCACCCGCCTCGGCCGCCCACAGCGCTGGGATTACAGACGTGCGCCACCACGCCCGGCCGTGCTTTATAATTTTTAGGATATTGTTATGGACTGGATGTTTGTGTTCCCCTCAAATTCATATGTTGAACCCCTACCCACAAAGTGTTGATAAAAGGAGGGTGGAAAATAATTAGTACTAGAAGAAGTCTGTGTATTTGTGCCCCTATACGAATCACACGAGAGTGTATTGGTCTCCGCTCTCCATCACGTAGGATGCAACAACCCCCACCAAACCCTGACCATAAGGCTATTTTCAGGTTTAGAGTCTCAGAACACTGAGAAATAAACTTCTGCGGAGTGTAAGCCACTCCGTCTATGACACTTTATTATAGAAGCCCAAACAGACAAAGATATATACTCATATTTGAATGGCTGGCTATATTTTTCAAGCCAATTAACTAGAAAGAATATTATCTAAAGAATATGGAACCTGAAGGCCTCCAGGCACCTTACCACGAAAATTCTAAAACATTATGAAAGATTAAAAACCTTCCTTGAGAGCTTCTTCTCTTCAGAGCTCAACTGGGGTTGAGCACATTGGGCTAAAAAAAAAATGGTTCTGGGGCTAAGCCAAGCTTTCCTCTGTCAGGGGAAAGGCTACATTGAACCATCTCTAGGAACCCAGTGTGAACTGGGATAAACCACCATTGTTGTTCCTGAATGTTCTCATGAGAAAAGAGCATTTAAACTACTAATGTGATTTTTTTTCTCCTCACACTCTTTCTTTCCCCCAGTGAGGGAAAAATGTTTATTCTTCTTACATAATTTGCTCTTCATTATGTTGCCAAATGCCTCGTATATAGTTTCATACTTGACAGATCTCTACTGAGAAGTTGCCAGCAACCCAAAGATAATTAGCTTAGTCTTCCCAGTATATAAAAAACCAGAGTGGGGACTATGCACAATTCATTGGAAATAGTGCCCACCTGCTCATAGCTCAATGAAATTTGCTGGGGCTATGTACAGTTCTGCATCCTAAAGAGTGCTTTGTGTAATAGGATTTTTTTTGCTATAAATGAGTCCCTGTCTATAAGAGAACAGAAGTGGAGCGTGATAGCACAGGTGTCTTAGTCAGTGTGGGCTGCTATAAAAAAATATTACAGACTGGTGGCTTAAACATTTATTTCTCACAGTTTCGGAGGCGGAAAGTCTGAGATCAGGGTGCCAGTTGATTTGGTGCCTGGTGACTCTTCCGGGCTGCTGACTGAATACTTCTTCTGTGTCATCACATGGTGAAAAAGGGGCAAGCTAGGTGAAAGAGGCTTAATCCTAGCAGCTCCTTTTCTTAAAATAGAATATATATGTTTTGAACGCATTTAGTACTGGTACAGAGGTGTCCAATACATCACTGGCCCTTTCTTATAAGTTCATTGTCATGACCTAATTACATGCATGTGTGTGTGTGTATGTGTATGTGTATATGAGGTATAGATGTACACACACAATAGTAGTTCTTAAGGTTGTCCCCAAACCAACACTTTCAGCTGGGAACTCATAAGAAATGCAAATTCTCAGTCCCTATCCACCATCTACTGGATCAGAAACTCTGTCAGTGGAGCCCTGAAATCATCCTCCTGGTGATTCTGATATGGATTAATATTTAGAGGTCATTGGCTCAGCAAAACATTCTTTACTTTAGCATACATAGAAAGAAGCAGGGTAAGAGGGAAAGGGAACACAGGCCTGGAGTCAGGAGGGAGTGGTATAAGTTGCACCAGAACACACTAGTTGGAAGAAAAGGAAAGGAGGCAGGTTCCTAGAGACCACACTCAAAGGAAGATGGTTCCTCTCAAAGACAGAGGACTAACTGTGTCACTCTTTCATCCTGAGGGCCCAAGAGCAACTTCCAAAGGACCCAACTCAGAAGACAATGTATGGTCTTCTGATCGTGGATCCAAGATGAACTGATGCTCCCCCAAAGCCCAAACTGTGACAACATTGGAAAGTAGGTTCCTGTGCACCTACTTGTTCACCACGGTGAATTTAAGGGCATTTACAGAAGACACATCTCAGCATATGGTCTGCTTCTTCCTTGTTGAAGTTGTTGGCAACATAGTTGCTCACAGCTTGGTGTGCTGTGTTAGCACCAGTGTGAGAATTTAAGGAATGCCATCCTGTGCCAGCCAGTCCATCTGAGATTTCTGGCTGAGATAGTCCTGGGTGGGGGGTAAGAGGGGACCTGTGGGGAAGGTAGAGTTCTTCTTTAAAACTTAAATTTACCAGGTAAGGGTGTACCCAAACACCCACAAAACTCCCCTAATCTGAGTCTATCACAAACGAATGACTTAAATCATCTTTAGCCAATTTATACTTTGTCTACTTCTTCTTGGGATAGTGATTTCTCTGTTTCAACTTTCTATGCAAAATTGGACAATTGTTCTCTCTACTAACTTTAATTCTTTTGGTTTGAACTTCAAAGAAGCCTCCTAGTTTTAATGCACAAGATTCAGTAAGCAAGACCTGTTCCAACTATCCTTACTTGATTTTATGAATTTTTGGTCATGTTTCCATGGCCTTTTACTCTCTAGGCTAGAAAATTTGTTAATTCTCCACTGAAAAGTATCTATCGAAAAAAGAAATATACTTGAATATAGATTATCTGGACTTGAATTTCAGCTTTCCCACTTGCTAGTAAAATGAACTTGAGAAAAATCAATCTCTGAATCAATTTCCTCATCTATAAATGGTAATGCTACCAAATACCTCACATAATAATTATAATTATATGGAGCATAGACTAAGCTACTATAACAAAGAGAACTAAAATATAGGGACTTAAATACGATAGAAATTTATTTCTTTTATGCAATATTCCAATAGGTAATAGGCAATTCAGGACTCATGCCTGCCTAGGAGTGCTCTCCCTTCTCAGTCTGTGGCTGTCATTTGTACATGGCTCGTCTTCCAGACAGCACCATAAGAGAAAGAGACAGTGGTGGCAAAAAGCTTCCTTTTTAAGGTGTGACCCAGAACGCACACTCATCATGGTACTTATGTCCCGTTGGTCATGTGTCCACACCTAGCAGTGCCTATCTGGATGGTGATACGCCCAGTAAAAATTATGGGAGAAGTGGTCTATGACTAAAGGGAAGAAAGGGATGATGGATATTATGGGAGAATGAGCATAATGAGCAATTTATGATAGCTACTTCCTCACTACGACATCATTTTCTATTATGGTAAAAAAAAAAAAAAAACCCACCTTGACATTTTATTTCTGATCCCCCTTCGTACACATAAAGAAGCCCATATAGCCAGCATTGAAGGACTAGAAGATGAGTTTTTTTTATTGTTTGTTTGTTTTTATTAAATCAAAGCTGTGTACATTATCATGGGGTACAAATAGAAGATGAGTTTTTGTTTTTTTTTGAGACAGAGCCTCAAGCTGTCACCCTGGATAGAGTGCTGTGGCATCACAGGTCACAGCAACCTCCAATTCCTGGGCTCAAGCAAGTCTCCTGCCTCTGCCTCCCAAGTAGCTGGGACTACAGGCACCAGCCATAACGCCCGGCCATTTTTGGGTTGCAGCCGTCACTGTTGTTTGTCGGGCCCAGGCTGAATTCGAACCCGCCAGCTCAGGTGTACGTGGCTGGCGCCTCAGCCCATTGAGCCACAGGTGCCGAGCCAGAAGATGAGTTTTTTAAAAGCAGAAGACCATATTTGTATCATCTGCACATCTCTAGAACCTAATGCAAAATCATTTTAGTAAAATGTCAAAGTGAATAATTGTAGTTACTCCTAGAGCCTTGCCTGGGTTAAACCCATTTAGTAACACGTGGATTACCGACTTTTCATATGTTAGTGCGCTGTCCTCTACCATATATACGGCCCTGCTGCCCATGCCCACCACATGATCCAATAGGTTACAGAGGGAAGCCCTTTACTATGTTCCTGCTGTGTGATATTTTTGAAGAGAAAAGAAAAATATCCTTTTAAAAACTAGCTTTCAAAGCAGGGTCATGTTCTCTCAAGTTGAAGACTTTTAACACAAGGCCATTAACTTAAAAAATGTTTATCATGCATTTTCTTGGCAGTCAGAGGAAGCCTAGTGCAAAAGCAGCCATTGGGAACCATAGCTGGGACTACCGAGCTGTGCAGAAATATTTTGTAAGCCATCTTTCTTTGTAACTTATCCCAGAATGGACCCATTTTGCCTGAGGTTGGACAAACCAATTGAAAGGATTCATAGTCTCTTAAATTCCCGATGCTATGTGTTATTTGTGGCTGCACAAGGTGAGTAGTCAGGGGAAAACTGACTTAACTGGAAACAGGAAGGAAATCTAACTGGGGGAGAATTTAACATCACAGGGCATCTGTTTTGTGTCTGACAGTTGTGGTGGGGCCATTCAAACACACATCTAACTCAGTTTTTTGTTGTTGTTTTTTTTTTGAGACAGAGCCTCAAGCTGTCACCCTGGGTAGAGTGTCATGGCATCTCAGCTCACAGCAATCTCCTATTCCTGGGCTCAAGCGATTCTCTTGCCTCAGCCTCCCAAGGAGCTGGGATTACAGGCCCCTGCCACAACACCTGGTGATTTTTTGGTTGCAGCTGTCATTGTTTGGTGGCCTGGGCTGGATTAGAACCCACCAGCTCAGGTGTATGTGGCTGGCGCCTTAGCTGCTTGAGCCACAGGCGCTGAGCCTAACTCAGTTCTTAATCACAACCTTAAATAAGATAGACGTTGTCATAAGAAAATTAATTTTAGGGCAAAAAAGTTAAATGACGTAAAAGATCACTGTTGCACATGGGTTTGTTGGAAGCAGACTCAAAAATGCGTATTTGTGTCCAGAAAATTTATTAGGGGGTATTTTCAGAATCAACATCTGAGGGGTAAGATCAGGAACTAGGACTGGCCGAGAGAGAAATTGGACTTTAAGGTAGTTCCAAAAAGGCCTCAGCTGATCTGATGGGGAGCTCTACAGCTATGATGGCCCTTAAAAGACTTGTCCCAAGGTAGGGTGAGGGGGCTGGAATTTTATATTTCCTAGTCAACCACATCCAACTGCATCCAACCATGTCCAGTTAGATGCAGTTTGTAGCACTTACAGCAGCTAGGGAAAATAAATTCCTCAGGATATTGGAGGAATAGGAACTGAGCAACATATCACAGGGTCTGCTGTAGTCAACCAGCTTGGAAGTGACAAAGTGAACACAACTATGATACCAAAGCCCATGCGATTTTTCACTCAGTTGCCACAATAAGCAATCAGCCAGTTGAGTACCTTTATATTTATCTGTTTAGAGGAAATGGCAAAAAGAAAAATAATTTTCATGCTGGTTTGACATTGTAAGAATTTTTCAAGTTTTATGTAGATAATTCAACCTTGGATCTATTATCCTTTTTTTAAAGGATGAACATTTTTAACTAGGTTATCTACGAAAGTTTTCATACTTTTTAAACTAGATTTTAATCAAAACAATAATTATTCTAAAGACTTAAAACATAGTCTATCTGCTTTGATTCATTAGTTAACTTCCAAAGGCTTCATCTTAGAGTTCAGGAACAATTGGTTAGCATAACTTGGGTCAGATGTGTGGTGTTCATTTTAAATATATTTGATCACCTAAGGTTTAATGGTTAAGGACAGACATTGGCCTATAACTCCCAGGAGAGAAAGATTACCCAAAACTCAGAAAGCCATAATGAAATGCTTATGCCTCTCATCTTGACATGGAAATCTGAAAAGCTTAACTAAAATCTACCAGCAATGTTCTTCAACTTCAAAGTTATCATGACTGAACCAAAGTAAAACCCATGGCAGAAAAGCATTCATCCACTTAACAAATACCTGCAGAGGACTTGTGGCATGTGAGGATTAATAGCAACTACGCTGAGCACCCAGCCAGGGCTTAGCTCGTCCAGAGAAATTTGGTTGGCATCCCAGCTGCATCACGATGGCTTCCCCTTGCTGCTTTGTTTCAGAGTGGGTAACGGTTCTATGCAACAAGTGAAGCCAAATATCCTCATCAAATACCTTCATATGCAGATGTTCCTTGCCTTATGATGAGATTACGTCCCAATAGATCCATCATAAGTTTAAAAATCATAAGTCAAAACACAAAAATGTATTTTAATACACCTACCCTTCTGAACATCACAGCTCAGCCTAGCATAGCCTACTTTAAACATGCTCAGAGCACTTACATTAGTCTACAGTTGGGCAAAATCATCTAATACAAAACCTATTTTAAGATAACAGGTTGAATAGTTCATGAAGTTAAATATTGTATTGAAAGCGAAAATCAGAATGGCTGTATGGGTACTCGACATATGGTTTCTACTGAATGGGTTATCACTTTCAGCACCATTGTTAAGTCAAATCATCGTAAGTCAGAGACAGTCTGCATATATTAAATTACTGTTTAAGGTTTGAAGGGTATAAAATTTTTCAGTTTGTGTTTAGGAAAATCAAAAATACTGGCATTTTTGTTACTCTTTCCCTTTCAAGTTAGCATGAGAAAAAGCAAGTCTGTATTCCAGAATGCACCCTGGAAAATACTATTATTTAAAGATATCTGGAAAGATTTTTCACTTGTATATAGCATTATATTATAATCTAAACTTGCCCTCCCCATCATGACTCCTGGCCCAGGAACTGAAATGTTTTCTTTCCTCTAGTGCTGTGGTTCTTCTGGTGCGGTCCCCAGACCAGCAGGCATCAATTTCACCTGGGAACTTGTTAGAAATGCAATTATTGGATACTTCCCCAGATGTACGAAATCTGAAACTCCGGGGGGTGGGGCCAGCAATATGTGCATTAACAAGCCTTCCATGATTTTGATGCACATCCATTTAAATTTCAAAACCAGGCAATAACATTGCAAACTAAACTATGTTTTTCAATTTCCAGTCAATAATTGCTTATTTGGGGTCATGCAATAAGTGCTGCACATTATTCAGCCTTTGCTGATGGCACCTGTGCATCATATATAGTTACTTTAAAAAATATATTTACATGCTATTACATTTTATGTATGCTGGGAACAACTGTGCTTTCGCAAGCTCACTAGGTAATTCTGATGCACTCTCACATTTTGAGAAGTACTACTAACTCATTATCCATTAGTCCCGCCAGAAGAAGAAACCTGGTATGATTCACGGTAATAAATTGAAAGGTTGTACTCACCTCTAAAGACAAGTGGCAAACAAAGATCTAAGAATTCTTGGCAAGATAGAGCGTCTTGCTGCATTTCCAGGCAATGAAATCCATCAGCAGGAGTAGCAAATTCCACATAAGATCACGTGGGTATGAGCCCCAATTCTTTGACCTCCTGGCTGTAACTTCTTAGGTAGCCATTTAATCTTCACAATAATTTGTTTCCTGTTCTATAAAGGGAAGGCTTTGCCTTGGAGATCTCTATGGTAACTTCTAGTCTTTAAGTTTTGTAATTGCAAAGCATCTCAATCAGTATGTACGTTATCATTGTGGAGATGCCATATTGCCATTATTCCCCTTTTATGCTAATTACTTGAAAACATATCAAGAATCTCTTAAAACTCAATAATAATAAGACTACACAATTAAAAAGTGAGCAAAATATCTAATGTCTAAATAGATATTTTTCCATAGACGATAGTATACAAATGGCCAATAATTACAAGAAAAGATGTTAAACATCATTAGCCGTCAAGGAAATACAATTCAAAACCACAATGAGGTACCACTTCGCACCTGTTAGAATGACTAAATTTTTTTAGAAACTGACAATAACAGGTGTTGGCAAGCATGTGGACTTTAGATACACAGGTGGTAAAAGTGTAAAATGATGCAGCTGCTTGGAAAACATTTTGGCAGTTCCTCAAACAGTTAAACATAGAATTTCTATATGACCTAACGATTCTACTCCTAGGTACATAACCAAGAGAATTGAAAACATATGTTACAAATTGTTCTACATGAATGTTTATAGTGGCATTATTCATAATAGCTAAAGTAGACACAATAAAAAATATTAATTAAGTATGATCAATAGATAAATGTTGCATACCTGTGGGAAAGAATATTTCTCAATAATAAAACAGAATGAAGTACAGATGCATGTTACGATATAAATGAACCCCCCAAATATTATGCTAATTGAATGAAGACAGTCACGAAAGGCTACATATTATATGAATCCATGTATATGAAATGTCCAGAATAGGAAAATCCATAAAAATTCAAAGAGACAGAAAGTGGATTCTTGGTTAACTAGGGCTGGGAATGATGAAGGAAATGGGGAAGGGGCATGACTACAAAAACATATGGGGTTCCTTTTGAGATACTGAAAATATTCTGAAATTAATGCGGCGATGGTTGCACGAGTCTGTGAATATAATGAACACCATTAAATTGTACACTTTAAATGGATGAGTTGTCCGGTATGTCAATTATATCTCAGTAAAGCTGTTACAAAGAAACAAAAGCATATCAGAACTTTCTCCCCTGCTCCCTTATCCCCGATCCTCTCAGTGAGATTCTGAATGCCTTTATGAGGACAGTAGCCTGGAATGATAGTGCCATTCTACTGTATCTCATTTATTATTTTAATACTCAAGCAATTTGGATGCAGTTTCAATGCCCAATGCATAATTCTATGTTACTTTTATTCAAACTCAAACTCTTTACAAAAGACATTTATTAAGATGAATGCTGAAAGCTGGCTCATTTTTTTTTTTTTTTGGTACGGTTTTACTGGTAATGTCATTGCCAGTTAGTGGCACACTATGAATTGGGCATAAACAGGACATCCACAGCACAAGCAAACATTTTTCAATTCTTTCTTTAATCCTTGAATTCATTCAGTGTGAATTCTACATGTGAACATGAGGGTTTGCAAAGGGAAACTTCAACCCTTCTGAAGCTCACTGGCTATTTTAAGTTCACACACACACAAATGATGCTTTGAAAATCTCTTCTAAATTATGCACATGAAAATAAACAACAATCTAGGAAGCAAATTTCTCGAAGACTATAATGGTGAGGTTAATCACAATCATAAATTGGGCCTGACAGAGCATGCCCAATATCTGGGGCAATTATACCTACCTGTTTCATTTGCTCAAGCTTCAGATAGACCAAAAGACATTCATTGTGAAAGTCTCCATGACTAATTTTTCCTTAATCAAATCAGAAATGCAAATTTCCTTCCCTAATAACACAGGGCCAGAGGACATCATTTTCATTATATAAAGGACTGTGGATGCATGAGGACATTCTAGAAATCTGGGCCAAATCGTATATCAAAACATTAACAGCTAGGAAGAATTTGTATGATGTTTGACTGCATTTTACAGGAAAACAAAATTCCTAAGATGTGAGAATATAAATAGTTGATTCCTGACAGTTTCTCATGGCCTAGCCTATTAGCCTGACCAGAAATCACACCTTTAGAAACTGCTTTTTCTATAATTGTTAACATTTGAGGGAATGAGAGATTGCTTTAACAAGCTGAAATTTAGAGACTCTGTTCACATAAAAATGTCAGCAGTCATAAAGTTTCGCCTACAAATTCACGAACATATCCCAGGGCAGTACCATATATACCGGGTCAAGAGTTCATGAAGATCAAAATAATAAAAAGTAAAGAACTAAAGATACTACGATACACCCACAGTTACCCTAAAAAAAAGTCTGACAACACCGACTGTTGGCAAGAATATGTACAGTCTCATACACTTTGGGGAAATGGCAGTTTCTTTAAAAGTTAAACAGACGTTGTCTACACTATGACCCAGCAATTTCACTCCTAGGTATATATCCAAAAGAAATGAAGATGTTCCTCCACATAAACATAAAAGAGGTAAAGGCTTCATCTTTTATTAAGGCTGGAACATATTCTCCTGAGTAAAATATCTCAAGAATGGAGGGAAAAGTATCCAATGTACTCAGTACTTCTATGAAACCTACTTAGATTTCCTCACACTTTGTTATGAAAGATAGAACAAAACTATAGCCCAGGATGAAGGAGAGAAATGGAGTTTGAAGGGAAGGGAGGGGAGGGGACAGGTTAGACAAAGGGAGAATAAAAGGTGGGACCACACCTATGGAGCACATGACAAGGGTACAAGTCAAATCTGTCAAGTGTAGAACATAGATGTTTTGGTACAATAATCAAGTAAATGAGGTGAAAGTTATGTTGATTGGTTTGATCTAACCACGTCAGAGTGTATAAAAAAAATCAGCACATCGTACCCCACATATGCATGAGTGTATTCATGATCTGTATGTATTTGACTTAATAAAAAAAAAAAGAAAAAGAAATGAAGATGTACGAGCTGTCCAGAAAGTATCCATACATGACACTATTTCTCATATTATAAGGCTGGATACTTTCTAGACATCCCTCACATGTTTTTACAAATATTTATGTAAGATGTTATTATGTAAGACTATCCTTAGTTTTTTTCTCAATAACTAAAAATTAGAAACAACCCAAATGGCCATCAACAGGAATATGGATAAATAAATCATGGCATAGTCATATAAAGGAACCAATCAAAAAAAAAATGTAATGCTACGTATAGTATTCACAACAATATGGTTGAAATTTCTAAAACTTTATGCTGAATGAAAGAACCAAACACTAGTGGGTGCAAAGTTCTAGCATAGGCCCAACGAAAAGCAACAGCAATCAGAACCCTGGTTATCTCTGCAGGGTGTGACAGACAAGGAAGCACATGGCACATGGGATGTTTCTGGGGTGATGCTCTCGAGAAAGGTGTGAGTTACATGGACGTGTGCATTTGTCAAAACTGAACTCTTCTAATACCTCTGCATTTCCCTTATGTAGAATAGAAAACAGGTGCACTGAGGATCGTTATGTACCAGCATAAGTTAAAAGAATTTGTATTTCTTTACTACTCATTTAGATGTGTTAGTAAAAGCCCTAGAAGCAGCAGAAAGTCTTGTTTCTTAGAGCACAGAGATATTATAGAACAGTAGACACACAGAAAGGAGGGCACCTCTGGGAGAAATCTGATTCTTCACTTTTGTAGAGTTTATTTAGCATTTCCCTACATTTTTCACTTGATTTTCATGGCAACTCTGTGAGGGGGCACTACACTCGTGCACCCTTACCCCAATGCCACTGTCTATTTTTGTGCTCTGCTGCCCACCCACACTCCTCCACACCAAAGCTAAGTGGGTGGGAACATCCCCTTCTCTTTCACACGTCTGCTCAAAGGAGCTTGAATTGTATTTAGGGTGTGGAGTCCTAGAAAGGAAATTGAGGTTTATTTAATAAGCGCCCTCTAGGCCTTTTTGGTCAAGCCCAAGACGTTGATTATTCTTAGTTTGATGTACATTAGGTTGATTGAGGTATAATTTATGGAAAATAAACTACATTCCTTCAAAGGATACAATTTGATGTGTTTTTTCATATGAATACAGCTTGGAAATCACTGACACAATCAAGATTTCCATCACCCCTCCTACTCCCAAACACAGTTTTCTCAAGCCTTTTCTCAGTTCCCGCCTCCCTCCACCCCGGACCACGAGCAACCAATCACTGCTCTGCTTCCTGTCCTTATTAATTAGTTTACATTTTCTAGGACTTTATATCAATGGAACCCACAGTAGCTCATGTTTTTCAGCCTTCTCCCACTTAACATATGATTTTGAGATTTATTCATTTTGTCGCTTTTATCAATAGGTCAGTTCTTTTTCTTGCTAAGTAATAGTTCATCGTATAAATGTCCATTTACTTGCTAATTCACACTTAGATAACTTTTAGTTTGGGATTATTATGACCAAAGCTGCTATGAGTATTTATGTATAAATCTTTGGGTAGTAAATATTAAAACCTGAGAGTGAAGATATGTTATTTTTTAAATTAGATGTAACATACACTAAATATGTGAAAACGCATAGCCATTTCTTATATTTACATGCACCTGTGTAATACCACCCGGAATAAATTTAGAACAGTTTCAACACCACAGAAGGTCTACTTGTGCCCCTTCCCAATCAGCGGAGATTGCTGCTATCCTGATTTTTGCCTCTATTGATTAGTTTTGCTTTTTTGGACATTATATAAATGAAATCATAGGCACTGCATGCACTTGTTGTGTCTGGCTTATCTTGCTCAAGATTCGTTCATGTTAAAAAAAAATAAAAAATAAAAAAATAAAAAAAAAGATTCGTTCATGTTGTAGTGCATGGTTGTAATTGTCCTTCTTATTGCAGTGTGGTTACCTTACATGGACATACCACAATTATCCATTCTGTTGTTGATGAAAGATTGTTTCCAGTTTTCTTTCTCGTATGAATGTAACTACTATGGGCATTGTTGTGCATGTTTTTGGTGAACATATGCTGTCACTATTGTCACTTTAGGAATGGGATTATTGGGTCATAGGATAGGCTTATATTTAGCTTTCCAAAGTGGTTGTATCAATTTACACACCATAAATGTAATACAATTCCAATTACTCCGTGTGTTTGTCAATACTCAGTATCTTTAATTTTTGTCATTCTAGTAGATGTGTATTGGGAACTTCCCTGATTAAAAAAAATTGTTGAGAATTTTGTCATATATTGATTGGCTTTTTATATGTACACTTTTGTGAACTATTCAAGGTTTTTGTCCATTTTCAATTATGTTATTTGCTTTATCATTGATCTATAGGAATTCTTCACAAATTGTTTATAAACAAATATCCTCCCCTAAGCTGTGGCATACATTTTCGATCTCTTCCGTGTTTTTTGATGTGCAAAATTTATTTTATTTTATTTTATATTTTTGAGACAAAGTCTCACTTCAACCTGGATAGAGTGCTGTGGTGTCATAGTTCACAGCAACCTCAAACTCTTGGGCTCAAGTGATTCCCTTTTCTTAGTCTCCCAGGTAGTTGGTACTAGAAGCAATCACCACAGTGCCTGGCTAGTTTTTCTATTTGTAGTAGAGATGGAGTCTCGCTTTGCTTAGACTGCTCTTGAACTCCTCAGCTCAGGCAATTCACCTGCATCAGCCTCCTCTCAGAGTGTTAGGATTACAGGCACAAGCCACCCCACCCTGCCTCAGAATTATATTTTAATGAAGTCTAATTTATCAACCTTTTCTTTTAGAATGTGTTATTTTCATCCTCTTTATAAAAATCCTTGTCTATCCCACAGTCACTTAACATTCATTTAAGATAATCTACCTTTGTGTAACTTCAGGGGTCCAAGGGCCAAGGTCCACACACAGTGTATTTCATGCTACATAGCCCTGGCACCCACACAGGAGGTAGAGGACGCTCACAAAAATGAAGATCAAGAGGAGCAATTTGGGGCAAGAGGATAGAGACGAAGCTCAAGAGAGAAGGCAAGGGCATGGAGGGAGGGAAGAAAAGTGGAAAGGCAAGATGGAGAGGAGCTGAGAAGCAAAGAGGAAGAAGGTGATGAAAAGGAGGTGCACCTCCTCAGGGTATCCGGGTGCTTGGCAGGGGAGGCACAAGCCAAGTGGGCAGGACTGGGGTCAGACAACCAGAAACAAGACCAGGAGTCCCTTTCCCAGCCCTCTCATCCATCCCTCTCCTATCTGTGCTTAGGCCAATTAGCACCTACCCCTGAAAAACATTTTTTAAAACTTTCTGATTTTGTGGCAAGAAATCTTTATTTTCCAAGGATGTTGGAAAATAACATATTGTTACATTAGTGTGCATCAAACACATATCTAAATTACAGCCAGTATCCATTAACCCAGACAAAATGTGTAGTAGGCTTATAAATGTAGGCTTAGGAGTCACATAAACCTAGGTGCCATTTCTTACCTGCCCCTGTCCTTGGGCAAGTTATGCAACTTCCCTGAGTCTACATTTCATCTATCAAATAATGTCCATTTATTCAACAAATATTTATTCAGTACCTATTATGTGACAGCAACTATTTCAAGCACTGGAAATGAGTATACAAAGCATATGAAATTCTTCACTCTCATGAAGATTACCTTCTAACAGGAAGACAGACAATAATAAGAATAAACAGTATAAAGAATCGCATGTATGAGGTTGGACAATTAAGTTTGCGAAATCATCCTAGAAAAAATGCTACATACCTCCTTGCTGAATATCACTACAGTCACTTCTAAGAATTTCCCCTGGCCACCTGACAGGTGCTGGCATCAAAGGTGAACATAATGATATTCAGCAAGGAGGTATGTAGTGCTTTTATTAGGATGAGTTTGTGAACTTAATTGTCAACCCTTCATACGATGACAGATCTAATGGCCATTCCAGAAAAAGAGTTCCAAAACTGCTTTGAAGAGTGGACTAGGCACTGGCATCAGTGCCTAGCTTCCTAAGGAGAGTTAACTGTAGTGATATTCAGCAATGAGGTATAGAGCTCTTTTTCTAGGATGAGTTTGCAAACTTAATTGTCAGACCTTATATAGTGCTAAGTAGGGAGTAGTAAAAATTGATGGCACTCTGGATGTATTTTTAAAATAGGGCCAACAGGAGTTACTTCTGGACCCACATAATTGCGTGTAAGAGAAAATAGGCAATGTAAGGAAAAGTTGAGAAGGACACCAATGTTTCCAGCCTGAGCAAATGGAAGCATGAAGTTGCCATCAACTGGGGTGGGGAGGAAGGTTGCAGAAGGTACTGGGTAAAGGAGAATATCAGAAGCTCACTTTGGGATATGTTACATTTTAGGTGCAAATTAGTTACACAGGAAATGGCAAATGGGAAGCTGGATATATACTAGATATATTTTCATCATCCATCTTCCCTATATACTTTAGGGAAGAAGTCTAGATTGGAGATATACATCTGAAAGTCATCAATGAATAAACAGTATTCAGAGCCATAAGACTGGGTGAGATCATCCAAGGAGTGATTACAAAGAATGAATATAAAAATATTGCTGTACTCATAGGGTTGTTGTTTATGGTGTGTGGGATGCATGCACATACTGCATGCATGCAGCTTAGCTTAGAGTCCTAAGAGCTTTATTTGTTGAGTGCTTAATATGTGCCAGATGCTATGCTAAGAACTTTATATCCCTTACCTCATTTAATTTTCTAGAAAATAGGTGATAGCATTTTCTCCACATTTAAAAGTTTATATTTGTCCTAAGTTAGAATTAGCAAGGCATTAAACAGCCCAGAACCCAGTGTCTTAGCCCCACATACTTCATCTTATATTATCTAATATAAAGAAATCTAATGCCTGTTGACCATTCTAATACTTGATAAGCAATTAAATGCTTCCAACACTACTTATCAGCTTGTGCCTTGGATAATAACTTGTTTGACAATGTTTCTGAGATTATCAGTGTCAAATGAACATGTTAATAATAATGACTCTTCTATCCATTATAATAGAGCCATTATAAGAACCTAGTGAGATAATGTCTAAAGAAGTGTGTTGTAGATGACTCCATACTTGCTAAACAGTGTTATTTCTATTACTTCAAAATAAGTCTGGGCTGCAATAAACATTCTGGTACAAATATCTTTATTATGATGTGATTTTTGGTCTTCAGGATATATACCCAATAAAGGAATTAAAGGATCGAATGGCAGATCTATTTTTAGATCTCTTAAGTATTCTCCAAATATCTTTCCAAAAGGAATGTAT
>CAUYRH010034795.1:0-28308 GCA_963574655.1 Perodicticus potto
GGCTCTGAGGAAACTCCCCTGGCTCTGCCGACACCCACCGGGCTCTGTCGAAACTCACCTGGCTCTGAAGACACTCACCGGGCTGTGATGACACTCACCTGGCTCTGGAGAAACTCATCTGGCTCTGATGACACTGTCCTGGCTCTGATGACACTCACCTGGCTGTGATGACACTCACCTGGCTCTGAGGACACTCACCTGGCTCTGGAGAAACTCACCTGGCTCTGAGGAAACTCACCTGGCTCTGGAGAAACTCACCTGGCTATGATGACACTCACCTGGCTCTGGAGAAACTCACCTGGCTCTGATGATACTTACCTGGCTCTGAGGACACTCACCTGGCTGTGATGACACTCACCTGGCTCTGATGATACTCACCTGGCTCTGAGGACACTCACCTGGCTGTGATGACACTCACTTGGCTCTGAGGACACTCACCTGGCTCTGGAGAAACGCACCTGGCTCTGATGACACTCCCTGGCTCTGAGGACACTCACCTGACTCTGAGGACACTCACCTGGCTCTGGAGAAACTCACCTGGCTCTGATGACACTCACCTGGCTCTGAAGAAACTCCCCTGGCTCGGATGACACTCACCTGGCTCTAATGACACTCACCTGGCTCTGGAGAAACTCACCTGGCTCTGATGACACTCACCTGGCTCTGATGACACTCACTTGGCTCTGGAGAAACTCATCTGGATCTCATGACACTCACCTGGCTCTGAAGACACTCACCTGGCTCTGAGGACACTCACCTGGCTGTGATGACACTCAGCTGGCTCTGAGGAAACTCACCTGGCTGTGATGACACTCACCTAACTCTGATGACACTCACCTGGCTCTGAGGACACTCACCTGGCTCTGATGACACTCACCTGGCTGTGATGACACTCACCTGGCTCTGGAGAAACTCATTTGGCTCTGATGAAACTCACGTGGCTCTGAAGACACTCACCTGGCTCTGATGACACTCACCTGACTGTGATGACACTCACCTGGCTCTGGAGAAACTCTCCTGGCTCTGATGATACTCACCGGGCACTGAAGACACTCCCCTGGTTCTGATGACACTCACCTGACTGTGATGACACTCACCTGGTTCTGGAGAAACTCTCCTGGCTCTGATGATACTCACCTGGCTCTGAAGACAGTCACCTGGCTCTGAAGACACTCACCTGGCTGTGATGACACTCACCTGACTGTGATGATACTCACCTGGCTCTGGAAAAATTCTGGGTCTGGAGGATCTGACTTCCATGTTGACTATTCTAGTTTCCTGAATATTTTAAAGACTTACACCTTAGTATTTCAAATTGGCCATAAAATATTTTTCTTTCTAAAAGTATATTAGGAAAACCACATTACGCCTGTTTCATGATATTGACTCACTGCCTGTCTAGTCAGATCTACACAGACACTAACTATATGAAACTAATTTTGCCTCATCGTCTAGAAGAACATTTTCCCTCTTTTTTCTCTCCAAATGGTTCAGACCATCATGCCTTTTGGAATCACACTCAGGGGTGCCTGTCCTGGGGAGCATTGACCCTAATGCTCTGACTTGCCAAATGGGGGTCAGTGCTTAGAAGTGAGTTCCAGCAGGCTGGCTCCGCCATCAGCTGCCACAGCAACAAAAGCAAGGCTGGATAATCCTGTTTTAGAAATAAAGTACTTCTAAAGACATGTTTTAATGAGTTTTAAGATTTAGTGATTTGTGTTGTATTTTTTAAATTTCAAAATTATATTTTTAAAATTTAATATAATTGAATTTAGGAGAACATGTCTTAATTGTGTATACAGTATATTCATAACATTTATTTTATTTTAACTTAAGAAAAGGAGCCTCCTCTCTCTCAGTGGAGGCAATAGCAGAATGCACAAGGGGGCTAGGACAGCAATCCTCCCACAGGGAAGGGCAACTTGCCCAAGAGGGGAGTAAAATGTGACATTTAGAGATGTGGCTCTAAATGACTGGAATGTAATGGGTGCGACCATAGCTCACCACAGCCTAGAACTCCTGGGCTCAAGTGATTTTCTCCCCAGTACACAGCAGAATGCAGGGTTCATTTCATTTAAAATAATTTTTTTTTTTTAGAGATGGGGTTTTGCCATGTTGCTCAAGCTGGTCTTGAACTCCTGGGCTCAAATGATCATCTCACCTTGGCCTCTCAAAGTGTTGGGATTACAGGTCAGAGTCACCACACCCAGCCAAGCCTGGGCACATTTTCACTTGTCAGAGAAAGCCTGACACTCCCTCAGAGGCTTTCTGTTGCTCTTTATCTTTCAGTCTTCCTTGGAGAGGTACCTCTGTCCCTCCATCCCACCTGGAGGCAGCTGGCAGTGATGTGACTCCTCTGGGAAGGTGACAGAAGCCTCGCTCAGCCTCACCAACACAGATGGTGGCTTGGCGAAAATTAGAAGATACCCTATTGTCATCTGCCAGGGATTTTCTTAGTCACTGTGATGACACACTGTGACATCACTGTGACATCACTATGACACTCTGTGACATCACTTTGATATCACTGTGATGACATGGAGCAGACAGGGGCTCCTGGTAATGGCTCATCTCCTCTCCAGCTGATGTGAATGAGAGCCCACTGACCTAGTCATTCCTTCTGACCTGTGTTCACTGCAGACCCACGAATCTTCTCACACTTGACCTTTACTGCACCTGGAAGCACATTCATCCATTTGGTAGATTGGGATAATTAAGATACAGTTTATGTCATTGAAAATAGAGTTTGCATTTCTGTTTTTTATTCTCCTTTTATTTTTTTTTTAAGTAGAAATTTCTAAGAGGCAAAAGCTATCTTTCTGTAGCTAGTCAAAAACCAGAGTCCCTAAAACCTGCCTTTCTTTCAATTTTTCTTAATAAATGCCCATTTGCTTCTAAAGTACTTGCAGTATATCCTATGCTTTCCTCACTGTTTTTATACTTAAGAAATTTTCATATTTGTTCTTTTCTTCTTTCATTTACCTTTATTTCCATCTATGCTTATTTATGCCAACAGCACTTTAAATTATTGAAGCTACAGAATATATGTAAGTATTAGGCAGGCCAGTTTCTTTTCAGTGTTTTTATTTTTCTGCATCTTAGACTCCTAAGCTGCTTTTATTTGTGACTTTAGCTTTATGGATATAAACACACACTTAGATATGATTTCAAAGAATAATTTGTGGATAGATTGAGGAAAAATGCATGTTTGTAATTTCAAAATTTTTAGCTACAAATGGAGCTAATAAATTCAGTTATTCAAAATTTATTTATTCTTTTATGTTCCACAGTACATTTTTATAATTTTTGATAATAGATGAGCCCAGTTAACTTTATTTTAACTTTTTTTTTTCCTTTTAAAATGCTACACAGTCAAACAGAATTGGCTTGGTCTTTCATGGCATACAATTAATTCACAGTCAAACTCTCAATTCCCATGACATGGACCAGATGAAGAGTCTCTCTCACCATTTCCCATGCCCACCTGCTTGTGCCCTCTCTCCCAGCGCCCCTCTCAGCCTGTTCATTTCTCCCGACTCCAAGCCAGGGCCCCAGGGGGAAGTCAGGACCAAACCTGGGCCTGTGCACTGGAAGTAAGCGTGGTGGTTGAGGGGTAGTGAAAGAACAGTCTAGAAGACTGACTATTCTTCTCCACTAAAAAGGGCAACCGAGAGCTAACTGTCATTACTAAGAATTTCCCTCCCTATGATAGCTGTTATTTATTGACACTGAAAAACACTTACTGCAGCTCTTCCCCAATATTCCATAAGCCCCACCTGCACATGCCCAGAACCTCACAGAGACAGAGGATCCTGCGGCCCCAACAGCAACGCCAGCTTCACCTGCTGGCATTAGGTAGAAGCAGCATTAACTGTAATCTTGTGACGTTAAGAAAACACGAGATGAAATACATCAAATAAGTTAGATATGCATTAAACATCTCTGAATAATGGCTCAACTTCACTACATGAACGAATAGGAATTTAGCTTGGTCCCTTTACGAGAACAAAGCATTGACATTTATTTCCAAAGTATGGGGTCAATTAGTCAACACATCCCTCTTGTTCATGACCAGCACATCTGCTGCTGCCACAATGCGATTCTTTTCATCTTCTGACTGTTCCTCAGTCTCAAGGAGCTGATGGCTTGGACAGAACTGAAGACATGGGACAGCAGCCTGGGGCGGGTGTGGGCAGCGGTGAAGACTGTGGGGAGCTGGCCACACTCCTCTCCCTACGGGCCAGCACCAACAGGCGAGGACTAGTGTCTTGTTTAAGAGAGGTAATCCAGCAAAATGTACCAAGGCCTACCCATGTTTAAAATAACATTTACAACACGCCACTGTGGCATTAATCATGGTTTCCCTCATCATTAATAAAGATTATTCTTTTTCCCCCAATCATTTAGTATACATTTTTTTTTTATTGAGTCATAGCTGTGTACAATAATTCAGTCATGGGGTACAGTGTGCGGGCTTCACATACAATCGGAGATATTTTTATCAACCTGATTGATATAACATTCATGATATTTTCTCATTTACTATGTGATAAAGGGTGAGATCACACTTGTGGTGCATATTTGAAGGGTCAGGAAAAAACTTCTAAATACGGATCAAAAATGTTTTCATATAGTATACATTTTTAACTTTCCAAAAGATTGTTGCATTATCTTTGTGTGTGTTTTTGTGCATGTGTGTGCAGGGAAGGGTAATTTAAAGGCAAGACCCGTGAGATGTCATCATACATTAATTTATCTTTACTACGCATGGTTATGATAAATTTAAATCCCATGTTATGTATCAATCCAATAATTACGCCAACGATAAAGAACAAAACCACCAGAGCAAGCAGGCGGGTCGGAGGCCCTCCTCTTTCCCAGAGGAGGGACATGGGCTGTTGCTCTGCACTGTCTTCCACCTCCCAAGCCCGTCTTCTTCCTTGAATTGCTTGTTCTCTTCCTGCAGCCTCTGAACTTCACCTTGAAGCCTCTTACATTCTTCCATCACCTTCTTAACTTCAATGTCATCCAAAGAAGAACTCAGAGACTTAGACACAGTCAGTGTTTCTGTCTTTGATGCAGTTGTGGACATAATTTTATTTATTTCTACATCATGTGGTTTATCATTTTCTGCTGGCAATTCAAACACACATCTACGTTTTGAATCCATAAGGTCTTCTGGTTTTGCCTTCTTCCTTACTGCTTCCATATCAGACGTGACAGCTGGAACAAACATAGACTGAACCGAAAACTTGTGTTTACTTTTCTCATTGAGATCATAAAAGAAAGGCTGTAACATCACGTTCTCACATCCCAATATACCACGTCTTCCAGGGCTTACTCCACTAACAGAGCTCCCAAACTTCAGCATTTATCAGAACCACCTGGAATGCTTTAGCCCAGTTAACTTTAATGTTGATTTTTAAAAGCTTTTTACTTCCTGCTTTGAACAGCATTTGTTCCTTCATTCACTCCAATGAGGTTATTTTTTGGAATAAAAGAACATTTTTTTTTTTGTTGGTGGTGGTGTTCCTAGTTTTGTTGTTGTTACCTTTCTGAATTTTTTAAGTTTTCTAAAAAAGTCACATATGACATATATATTTTTAAGTGCAAAAACAAGCATAGAAAGAATATATGCTCATTGAGCAAATTTTGACAGAATTTTAAAATTTATGGAAGCATATAAACAAACATAATCACCCACTGAATGGCTATTATATACATGAATAAATCCTAAAAGTGAAGTTACATTGGGTATAAAACTTTTATCTTAATTTTCCAATTAACAAGAATATTTTCCCACATTATTAATTACTCTTCCCAAACATAATTTCTAAAGGGTAAAATCTGTTTGAGACTATGGTTATAACAAGTTATTTTCTTTTATTTGGTGAGTTTATTCATATTCATTTGCATTTCTTTCAGTTTCTTCAAGGAATAGAAAGGCAATTTAAACATACAAGAACTCTGGGAATCTTGTATTCAGAAACCCTTCCTGAGAATTATGCTAGAAAACAAACTTTATCCAAACAAGAATTAATGGAAGAAAAAAAAAAACTAAATGAAATTGATAATAAAGAATTGTACAGAATATTAAAGAAATAAAAAGGTGGGTCTCTGAAACAAAATCAACAGACCTCTCACTAGATTACTAATATTATGATGATAATATTTTTGTGTCTATGCCTGAAGGTATTGATTTATTATTTAGAGACAGGTTCTCACTACATTGCCCTGAAGTGCTCACAGCAACCTCAAACTTCTGGACTCAAGTGATCCTCCTACCTCAGCCTCCTGAGTAACTGGACTACAGATGCACACCACCACTTCCAAATAATTTTATTTTTTGTAGAGATGTAGTTTTGTTGTGCTGCCTGAGCTGGTCTCCTGGTCTGAAGTGATCATCTTGCTCTGGCCTCCTATAGTACTAGGATTTCAGGGGTGAGCTACTAAACTCTGCCTCAAGGTCTTTTTTTCATAGCATTATGGCTCATAAATAAACCTGATTATTTCAGTCCTACTTATTCAACAACAAAACATAGTAAACACTTTCCTGAGGAAGTTTGCCATATAAAAATTATAAATAAAAAGTTAATTTGTCCTCTAAAACTTTTTCACAGCTTATATTTCCACTTCAGTAAGAAAGGTTCAGTTTCAACAAATCATCACTAGAATTAATATGTATTTTTACCTTTATTACATTAGTGGTTTGCAAAGTAGTATTTCTTGTTCTTAACTCCCATTTTAAACTACCAGTGTTGATTAAAGATGTTTTTCTTTTAATTCAAAAAATTGGAACAAATTTTTATGTTTTAAGGTTATATTTTTTCTCTCATAATTATTTTATGTGGTAATTAATTTTCTTAGTTTTTAGTTTACTATTGTTCAAAACAATTATATAAAAATCATTTGTCACTTCTAGGACTCAATAATACCATTAACCAACAAATTTTAATCTCCATTTATAGAACATTCTACTCAACAGTTGCAGAATACACATTCTTTTCAAGTTCCTACAGAATGTGCACCAAAGTAGACCATGTCCTAGATCGTTGGCAGGGGATCCTCAACAAATTTGTGGTAAAATATTTGAAACAAAGCAGAGTTTGTTCTCTGACCACAGAAAATCAAACTAGAAAATGTAATTTAAAAATAATAGAAAAAACCCTAAACGTTTAGAAACTAAACAACACATTACTAAGTAATCCATGGGCGAAAGAGGGAGGCTTAACCAAAATTAAAAAAAAAATTGAACTGAATGAAAATGCAAATACCACATACAAATATCTGTGAGATGCAGGCAAAACAGTTCTGAGGGGGAAACTTATAAGAGTAAAAGCTTGTGAATACCTGTTCTTTTTTAAAGAAAGTAAAAGATTACATTAGAATATGATAAAGTCTCAAGTCAATAATCTAAACTTCCACCTCAGGATATAAGAACAAAGGAGAGCAAAATAAACCCAAAGCAAGCAGAAGGAAGGAAATAATAAAGATAAGAGGAGAAATCTATAAAACCAAAGACAGAACACATAGAGAAAATCAAAGAAGCAAAAACAGGTCTTTGAAAGAGTCAATACGATCTGCAATCCTCCAGCAAGACTGAAAAGAAAAGTGTGAAACAAATTGCCAATCTCAGGAATGAAACAGAAATATCACTGTCTGTTACAGAAATCAAAAGGATAATAAGGATTTACTAAAAACAGCTCTATGCACATAAAATGGAAGACTTAGTAGAAATGGACTATATTTTTTAGGAAACAGAAACTACCATAATTTTTCCAGAAAGAGAATTTGAAATAGATAATGCACTATCCCTATATCAATTAAGGAAATTGAATTTATAATTTAAGAGATTCCTTCCAAACTCTCAAGGCCCAGAATGGTTTAATGTGGATTTCAATCAAATATCTGGAGATGAATTAACACCACTAATTCTATACAAAGTCTTCCCTAAAATAAAAGAGGAAGGAACATGCCTGAATTCAGGAAATATATTGATCAAAAATCATAAAAAAGTAGTACAAAAGGACAAAAATAGAGCCCAGTATTCCTCATGCATATGGATGTAAAAACCATTATTTGCAAAACAATAAGTATGGATGCAAAATATTAGCAAATAGAATTCCATGATATATCAAAAGAATTACATACTATGAAGGAACGGGCAATGCCCATTTTTTATGCCAAAAATCAATGCAAACCATTGTATTTAGAGGCTACAGAAGAATAATCACATGTTCAGATGAATTGGTGATTTTACATAATCCAACCACTCACAGTAAAAAATCACAGAAAAGTAGAAATAAAGGCAACTACCTCAAGTTGACTCAATTTGATAAGTAGAATCTCCAAAATCCCTTCAGCTAGAATTATACTTGATAGTAAAAGATGGAATGATTTTCCCTGAGATTGGGAACAAATCGAGAATGTGTGTTCTCACCTCATTTATTCAACATAGTACTACAAATTCTAGTCAATGCAATAAGGAAACAAAGGAAATAAAAGCATATAGATTGAAAGTGATGAAATAAAACTATCCACATATGCAGATGAACCTATTGTTCATATAAAGAATGCAAAAGAACCCATCAAAACAAAACCCCCTCCTAGAATTAATAATGAGTTCTGCAAGATCATAGAATATAAGAAAAACGAACCACAAAAAGTCGTTTTATGTGTTCTATCAAGGAACACATGGAAACCAGAATCACATATACAATCCCATTGCTATCACTCCAAAAATGTAATATTTAGGTGTATATCTAACGAAATATGTACTGAACTTGGATCCTGAAAATTACCAAATCTGTAAAGAAATCTCAGACAATCTCAATGAAAGGAGAAACATACGTGTTCATGGACTGCAAGATACAACAGAATGTCAATTCTCCACAAATTGATATGCAGGTTTAAATGAAAAATCTCAGAAAAATGTTTATTTGGAGAAATAAACAAGATTATTCTAAAACTAGCATGGAAAGACGAAGCTAGAATGGCTAAAAGAATTTTGAAAAATAATAAAGTGGGAGGAGTCATTCTGCCTGATTTCAAAATCTGTTATACAGACACGGTAGTCAAGATTGTGATATTGACAGAGAAATAGACACATGGATAAATGGGAGAGAAAAGAGAAGCCCAAAACGGACCCACACAAAAACAGTCAAGTGATTTTAGATAAGGTGCAAAAACAGCTTGACAGAGGATGGAAAATCTTCACAATAATTTGTATACAACAATGAGATCTCTACAGATAAAACAAAGAACCTTGAACTAAACCTCGCACTTTGTACAAAATTCAACTCAAAGTGGATCATATAACTACATGTAAAATGTGAAACTGTACAACTTTTAGAAGAAAACATAAAAGAATTATTTCTGGGATCTGGGGCTTTGTGAAAAGTTCTTAGATACGACATCAAAAGCACAATCCATAAAAAGAAAAATCAACACACTGGACTTCGTCAAAACAAAGCATTTCTCTCTGTGAAAGACCTTGTTAAGAGGATGTAAAGACAAGCCAAAGACTGGGAGAAAATATTTGCCAATCACACATCTTCGAAAGAACTCATCCAGAATAACGAATACATTTCAAAACTGAACAGTAAAAAACAAAGAATCCAGTTTGAAAATGGCTAAAATACACAGAAAGACACTTTACAGAGAAGGTAAATGAATAGCAAATAAGCATATGAACAGTGCAACACCAACAACCATCAGAGAAATGCAGGTTAAGCCTGAAACGGCACTACACAACTATTTGGACAGCTAAAATAAAACACAGTGACAGGACCAGAGGAGGGTGAGCATGTGGGAGACAGAATCTCTAATCCATTGCTGGGGAAAGTGTGAAATAGAGCAGGGGGTTTGGAAATCATTAGGATTTCAGCTATTGTACTCCGGGGCATTTATCCCAAAGAAACAAAAATGTCTGCTTAAAGAAAACCTATTTGCAATTTTTCATAGCAGCTTTATTGGTAATAGGCAAAATTGGAAACAACATCTTGGAAACCACCAAGACGCCCTGTAACAGGTGCGTGGTTAGACAGGTTGTGACGCAGTGATAACATGAAGAGTATTCAGGTCTGAGAAGGATGAACCAGTGATGCGTGCATCAAAGTGGGGCAATCTCAAGGGCGCCGTGAGGGCGCCGTGCTGAGTGAGAAAGCCGACCTCCGAAGCTCACATTCTCATTCTCCACTCTGGTAGCCCCTCTGCCAATGACAGACTGTGGTTATAGAAAAAAAATTCATGGTTGCCAGGGGTTAGAGGTGAAGAGGGGTTAGAGGTAAAGGAAGAGAATGTGGAATGTGAGGGTAAAGGGTTAGCACAAAAGATATCTTTGTGATTATGGGAAAGCTCTATCTTTTGAGGTGGTGCTTTCATGGATTTACACAAGTGATTGCATGACGTGGACCTGTATGCACAACACCAATGTCAGTTTGCTGATTTTCATATTGTTCTGTAGTTACATAACACGCATCCATTGGGGAAATGGACAAAGTGTACACAGGACCATTCTGTACCATCTCTATACCTGCCTGGGAATCTATAATTATCTTGAAATAAAACATTTAAAAAACCATTTATGCTTTTGTGAACAAGTATTTTATCTAATGTTCAAAAATATGATTAAGTGTATAATAAAGTAAATTAAAAAATATAAATGGTCACCAGGACATGGCAGTTCATGGCAGCTCCATTCACGGTCCACAATCTTCTGAAATTCACCCTTGTTTCTAGGCACAGCACTTACAGACCTTACTTATTTCTAGTCCTTAGAAATGCATCACATTTTAGATAATATCAGAGCCATAATATTGCTCCTGTCACTGGGTGAGCTAAGGGGATTTCCCTTTCTGACACCACTAAGCACAATTTGTCCTGAACTAACCAATGTCATATCACATCTCATTGGCCTCTGCTTGCTCTTTATTAGTTTTTAATAGCTTTCCTTTCTTCCTACCTGCTCTGGCATTTCCAGCTGGTAGTTACACTCGTCTGCTTATCTGCTTCTTTTGTCTTTTTTCTCTGTATATTTCATTTTGGATAGTTTCTATTTCTATGTCTTCAGGTTGATATTATTTTTTGTGGCATGTCCAACTTGCAGTTAATTCCATTCAGTATATTTTTCACCTCACACATATTTAACATCTCTAGAACTTCACTCTGTTTCTTTTAATAAATATCTACCAAATCTCTGGTTAACAAATGCTCAGGCATTTCTCCACTTCCCGAACATTTGGATTATATTTATAGTAACTGTTTCAATGTCCCTGGCTACTAATTCTATGACCTGTGCCTCAATACGTCTGTTTTGATTGATTGAGTTGCCTGCATGGTGTGGGTTACATTTTTCTCTTCTTTGCATGTCTGGGTATTTCAGCTTGATGCCAGACAGTGTGTTTTGTCTTCTTGGATGGTATTTATTTTTATATTCTTGTACATATTCTTGAGTTTAGCTCCGGGATGCTGCCAAGTGACTTGGAAGTAGTTTGATCCTTTCGAGAGACAGTTTAACAACCATGGAGGGGTCATCAGTGTTGCCCCTTCTCAGCAAGACCCTCCTGAATGCTCCGTCCAGTGCCCTGTGCCCATGCTGGCTAGTGGGGACAAAAATCACTCTTGTCCCTGGGTGAGCTCAGGGGATTTCCCTTTCTGCTTCTTTTTGGTGATTCTTTCCACAGCTGGTGGGGTTTCCTTGCACACAGGTGGATCACATTCAGCTGAAGACCAGAAGGGACCCACAGAGAGTGTCACACCTTGCCCTGGCCACTTGACTCAGTTGTCATCATGGTTCAACCTCTCTCCAAGTGGCAAGGTGGGATGACCGTCGGATTGCCGCACTGGGCTGCCTGTGTCTAGTGTCTGCACACTGCTGCTGCTTGTGTTATGTCTGGTTATTTTTTGGGAGTAGAAAGTTGAATTCAGTTTCTGTCCATGTCTGTTGGCTTTGATGAAGCCACTTATGTCCCTCCATTTCCACATGAAGCCTCTGTTTTCTTGGAAAGAAGCTCAATGGCGGAACAAAACACTTTGTAATTCTGTTCTCTTGAGTGTCTATGGCCCGAGAAGTTGACCATCCCAGCCCAAAGCCTGGGCAGACCTTCACTGGTGTCCTGAACCCACCCAGTCCCACAGAGAGGGGACGTAGAAGGCCTCATCCACAGGCAGCATCCATCTGCCTGTCCAAGGCCATCCAGGCACTGGACCGACTTCCACTGATGCAAAGTAAACCACCCAGAGAGCAGCGGCATCAGACAACTGTTCACTGCGGTCTCAGACACCGTGTGGCAGGAATTCAGCCAGGGAGCGGCAGGGATGCCTGGCCTCTGCTCTGGGGTTCCTGGTGGGAATACTCAATGGCAGAGGGTAACTTGATGGTTGAGCTAGACTTGCCTGAGATGCAGATGGGACAGCAGGTGCTCACCGTCTGCTGGCTCCCAGTTGGGCTAACTCACCAGGCAGGCCTGCAGCTTGCACAGCCTCCCTGTGGCCCTGGCCTCCTCATGGTGCTTACATGGGCTCAGCGCCCCAGCAACAGCGCTAGACGCCCAGGTGGGTGATGCACTGCTTTAAAAGAAATGATACAACTTTAACTTTTAGAGCAGTTTTAGTCTCACAGAAAAACTGAACAGGAAATACACAAAGTTCCCGTGTGTCTCCACCTCCCTGCCAGCATTTCTCTCCAGACCGTCTACTTGTTATCAACCGCGTCTCACGCTGGCACAGACGGGCTCCTTTCACTTAGCAGTGCTTGCTCATGCTTCCTCCAGATCTTTTCATGGATTGAGAATTGGTTTCTTTTCAGTGCTAAATAATGTTCTCTTGTTGGGATATATCAGTTTATTTATCTGCTCACCTATTAGAGGACTTCTTGGTTTCTTCCAAATTTTGGCAATTATGAATAAAGCTGCTGTAAATGTGCGTGCTCTGAGTGCCCACACATTTTCAATTGCTGGATCATCAGATAAAGTACACTTAATTTCCTAAGAAACTGTCAAACTGTCTTCCAAAGTGGCAATCCACTTTGCATTTCTGCCAATAAGGAAGGAGAGCTCTTCCTGCCAGTCCTGGGGGTGGCCAGTATTTTGGGTTTTCACTGTTCTATTAGATGTGTCCTGTGCGGTATCTCACTGTTGTTTTAATTTCCCTGATGACACAGGATGTGAAGCATCTTCTCATTTGTTTATTTGCAATTTTTATACCTTCTTTGGCAAGACTGCATTGTTTTTTATGACCCAGTCTTGGAAGTTACACTGTTAAATCTGTGCTGAAGCCTGCCCACGTTTTGGGGCAGGGGACATGGGCTCTCCTAGTGGGAAGGTGGCAAGGTTGCCCTGAAGAATAGCAGGTGGATGTGAAGTCTGAGGCAGATGTCTCATGGAAACACAACCGGCCCCGTATCTCGGATGAAGTAGAGCAGAAGGGCTGGGCTGTATGCATATCTTGTGAAAGATTTGATTCACATGGTCTGAGTTATTTGAAACGCCAACATTTAAAAGAGTAGCCATTCACCCAACATCCTCACTTCAGAAGCAAGTAAGTGTCATGTCCACAACACTAAAAGTAATATCTTAAGAAAGTCATAGCATCTATGGGCCTCCGACGTCTCATTTTTAAGGAGTGAAGTGTGAAGTGCACTGTTAGATTTCTCCCTGCTCCCAAGATCTATGTTTTAGGTAGATCTAAGCTAGCAGGTGGCAAATCTCTCCTTTATGCAAAGATGAAAATTGCAAGTTTGGGGGTTGCTTAGAAGTGACAGACAGTGGTGACCTGGCTCTTTCACTGATTTTGAGGGAAACTATAGGGAAATGAAACCAACACATCAAATTGTGTAGTAGGATGATATGCCTTGTCCTGGTGCCCTGATTCCAAGAAGCTGAGGCTTTGTTCAAAGACGTCCAGGGGCGGGCAGTTCCAAAAAGGAGCATTTCCTATAAAGTTCTTTTTAGCCATAGGAAATTGTATTAAACAGCTCTGGGAAGTCTTATGACTGAAGGTCAAAGTTGGAGGAGAAGGGAAATACATAGGAAAAATCTTAATGACATCATCCCCCACGAGGCTCTCATTTCTTACATTGCTTTAGTTTTTCTGTCATTTCCACTGACTTTTCAGGTCTAAATGTCAGATATGAGCATTCAAAGTGAAACGGTTTCTCTAACTTATGTGTTTCTGTTCCCCTCAGAGCTCTAGTCCTAAATTTCAGATTCTATTTTTATAGTTCTCACCATGGAGAGTGATGTGGATCATATTGATTGTAGCCAGTTAGATGGGGAGAAATTTCTTTTACTAAAAGCTTTGCATGGCTGGAGAGAGGGGAAGAGTTAGGCTGGCGGTGAGCCTCCCAGAGCAGCGAAAGGCCCTCTGGGTGTTTGACCTGCAGTCCTGCAGCGAGGGGAGGATTAGGGGTTAAGGTCAGGGTTAGAGGCTCCCGCCGGTCCACCTGTCTCCCCATGGAGTTCCTTAGCTCTGGGATGATGGCTTTTCCCAGCACTTGCAGCCAACCCTTGGCAACAGCCTGCAGCATCCTCTCATGCGCCGGACCCTGCCCTCAGCTCACTCACCCCCTCAGACACACCCTCCCACCCTCACACCCCAGTCCCACGCTCAGGCCAGGCGAGGTTTGTCTTTCTATAACTCTCGTGGAATCTTTTGAGCTCCTTTAGAGAATTTATCCACCTATTGGTATTATTGTTTAATTCCTGTGTCTTTTCTACAACTGGGGAAAGCTTCAGAACATCCTGCGCCCACGTTTCCTAGACCAGTGACCCAACACAGAAGGTGCTCAGACTTAATTGTCAGATGAAGGCGTGGAGAATTTCCGTTCTTTTCTTCTTCCGATCCCATTTCCTAAATCAGAAAATAGAACCCAAAAAGGTGAGTGACCTCTCTGTGCTCCGGGGGATGCCGCGCGGTGGCAGGAGAGTTGAGGTCCAACTGGCACCTGCCCCACTGCGAGCCCGGCGTACTAGGTCTCTGCCACTTTTCAACCCACCGCGTCTGCTTTATTTTTTGTTAAATAACCAACAAGCTGCTGCTTATAACATATTAGTTACAGCAAAACAGACAAATTCCTTGGGTCAGAGTGGGATGTATGAGAAAGGACGCTCCTCAGTTAAAACTGTGGTCAGCACTGGCGAGGCTGCTCACAATTTGTTTTGCAAACTTTTGGTGAAATTGTTATCACCTATCCAATCTCTAGCCCAAGGCAACATGTGCTTCTAGGCATTACAATGCAAAGCATTTTTAAAAAATTTATTTATTTTTATTAAATCATAGCTGTGTACGTCCATGCAATCATGGGGTACAATGTGCTGGTTTTATATACAATTTGAAATATTTTCATTGAACTGGTTAACAGCCTTCATGGCATTTTCTTAGTTATTGTGTTCAGATCTTTATATTCTGCATTTAGTAAGTTCACCTGTTAAGCTTTCTTCACTTGAAACTTCTGAGCGCCTGTGCAGATATAAGGAACTGTTACATACCCTCAAGAATTACGTGTGGAAAGATATTACTGAAATAGTAGAAAATATCTAAGTATCTTGATGTTGTGTGTGTGTCACAGTATATTTTAAACATTTTTTCTTATAATTATTATGATTTCCTTTTTGAAAATTGTTCTTTTTTGTGGGTTTCAAGTTTTGATTTTTCAGGTTGGTGACTATCTAGTTACTGTATTTTATGGAAAGTAAATTAAATGATTTTAAACTTCTTCTGTATGCATTTTTTTGTTTGCATCTCTGATCTATATTATTAAGATAATTTATTTGATTGTTTTTTAAGTACTTTTTTCTTTTTAAATTACGGCATATTTGCATAAAGTAAAATCTCTCTTTTTTAGTGTACAGTTCTGAGAATTTTGACAAACATATACAGTCATATAACCGCTTGACAGGGTTATGGTTAAGGATTCAGAGCAGTTCCACCACCCTAATACACTCTTTCAGGTTAACCCTTCCTGTTCCCAGCCCGCATGCCTATAATCTTCCTTTCTCCCTATAGTTTTGCCTTTGAAATAATGGCATAGAAGTGGCACGATGTGCTATGCAGCCTTCTGAGCCTCTATGTTGCATGTGGCAGCAGTTCACTGCTCCTTACCGCTGAGTTGATTGCATTGCAATTGTGCCTGCGTGCTGCTGTGTTTATACATTGTATAGGAGAACGTGGGGATTCCTTCCAGTTTATGAATGAAACCACTGTCATCATTTGTATACCTTTCTTTTTGTTTTTTGGTGGACACATTTTTATTTCACTTATGTCAATATCTAAAAGTGGTAACTGTATTAAATATATGTTCAATTTTATAAGCTACTGCTGTACTGTTTTATGAAGTTACCATTTTGCATTACCAGACACAGTGTGTGAGAGTCCCTTAGTCAGCATCCTGTCAACACCTTGAACTGTTTGTTCAAAATTGTAGCCAGTGCATTAGCGCATAGTGGTCTCTTTGTAGTTATTTGTGTCTCTTAATGGTGAATGATGCTGAGCAACTCTTCCTATGCTTGTTAGCTGTTCATATATACTGTACGTGAATGTTCATAGGCTTAGTTTATTGTTTAAAAATAATTATTTTCTTATTTATGAATCTTAAGTCTCTAAATATTTAATGCTTATGAACCCTTTATTAGATATATGATTTGTAAATATTTTCCTCTGTCTGTGGCTTGTCTTTTTATTCTCCTAAAACTGACCTTCAAAGAAGGAATTCTTAATTTTGATGATGTCCAATTTATCATTTTGCTTTTCTTTCATGGATTCTGATTTTAGTGTTGAACCTAAAAAGTCTTGTCCTCACTCAAGATTACAAATATGGAATAATTGAAATAATTGATTAAATGAAATATTTTCATTTATGCTTTTTTCTAAAAGTTTTAGAATGTTAGGTTATGATTCATTTTGAGGCGATTGCTGCATAGAGTGTGAGGGATGGGCTTATGTGTTAATTTGTTTCTTTGTTCTTATATCTGAGTACATAATCATTCCAGCACCTTTTGTTGAAACGCTACCTTTTCTTTATTAAGTTTCCTGGGTGTTTTTGTTGATAATCATTTGACCACTTTGCCTTTGAAATAATGGCATGTAAATGCCATGATGTGCTATGCAGCCTTCTGAGCCTACATATACAGGTATATTGCTGGCCTTTCTCTTCTGTTCCATTGACACATATGATCACTAATTCTCTATTTCCACATTTTCTTGAGTACTGAACTTTTATAATAGGTCTAGAAATTGCGTAGTGTGATTTTATCAAATTTTTTCTTATTTATTTAATTATATTTTTGACTAGGTGTGCCCTTTTATTTTCCGATAGTTTTAAAATTAAATGTTTACTATTTTCTAAAAACATACTGCTGGTTTTTATTTTTTAATTTTTTTCGAGACAGAGTCTCACCCTCAGTAGAGTGCTGTGGGGTCACAGCTCACAGCAACCTCAAACTCTTGGGCATAAATGATTCTCTTGCCTCAGCCTCCCAAGTAGCTGGGATGACAGGCATCTGCCAAAACGTCCGGCTATTTTTTGTTGCAGTTGTTCAGCTGTTGTTTAGTTGGCCTGCACCAGTTTTGAACCCGCTACTTTCAGTGTATGTGGCTGGCACCGTAACCACTGTGAACAGGTGCCGAGCCATACGCTGGATTTTTAATTGAAATTGTGTTGAGTGTGTGGGAGAGTTTCATGTGAATTCATATCTTAAAAATATTGAGGTTTTTAGGCCATAAATATGACATACATGTTTTTATTTATTTAAGTCTTCTTTGAGTTCTTTTATGAAGATGTTGTACTTTTTAGCATACAGACTCATAGCCAAATATTTCATGTTTCCTTTGCAAATGGTGGATTTTCAAATGTCAATTTCTAAGTTTTTTTGGTAGCATACAAAAATATGATTGATTTTTTTGTATTTGACTTGCTATACTCACAAATTAGTTTAATATCTGTTTTGTAAGGTATTTTAGAATTTTCTATGTAAACAGTCATAATGTCTGTAGTGACAGTTTTATTTGTTTCATTTTTGTAGATATGTCTTATATTTTTATGTTTTACCTCATCGCAGTGACTATAGTTCTGATCCTTCTGAGTGGAGTTATAAAGGCCTTTCTTTGTTTCTGATTGTGGGAGGAACATTTGATTTTTCTCTATTAAATATGATGTTATTATCTGTAAGCTTTTAAATAGATGTCCCTTACTAAATGCAGATATTTCTTTCTTTTCTTAGTTTGCCAAAACTTTTATATGAAAAATGAAAATATTTCAGATTGTATATGAAACCAGCACATTGTACCCCTTGATTGCACTAATGTACACAGCTATGATTTAATAAAAAAATAAATAAATAAAATAAAGAAAAATGGATATTCATTTTTTAAGGTTTTTCTGCATCTGTTGAGATGATTGTGTTGTTCTTTTTGTTTAGTTAGTTAATTTATAAAATGAACTTGGCTGATTCTTTTTTTTTTTTTTTGAGACAGGGTCTCATTTTGTCACCCTCAGTAGAGTGTCATGGCGTTATAGCTCACAGCAACCTCAAACTCTTGGGCTCAAGTGATCCTCTTGCCTCAGCCTCCCAAGTAGCTGGGACCTATAAGCACTGCCACAACACCTGGCTATTTTTAGAGGTGGGGTCTTGCTCTTGCTCAGGCTGGGCTCAAACAGGTGAGCTCAGGTAATCCACCTGCCCTGGCCTCCCAGAGTGCTGGGATTACAGGCGTGAGCCACCGTGCCCAGACAATTTGGCTGATTTTTGAATGTTGAACTGTCTTTTTGCATTCCTGGAATAAACACTGTTAAAAATGATTGATTAATTTTGTTACATATTGTTGGATTCAATTACCTGCAATTATATTGGTCATTTTGGCATTTATTTTCATAAGAGATATTAGCTTACACTTTCTTTCAATATTTTTGTCTGATTTTGATATTAGAGCAATGTTGACATCATGAAACCATGATGGGCCATGTTCCTTTCTCTTTTATATTTGAGGAGATTTTATATAAAATTGGTATTATTTGTTTCTATAATGTTTAGTAAAATTAGTCTATGAATCTATCTGGGCTTGGTGTTTTTTATTGTTAGAGTATTTGTACTGCAAATACATTTATGTATAAATAAAAATTAAAATAAAGTTGTAAGTTATTTTAAATCTATTTTATTTTCATGTAAGTAAAATTAAATTATATATAATAAGTGTATAATTTATGTATTTTATACATGCACGTAATTTCTTGAGTGAGTTTGGAGAGTTTATGTCTTTAAGAACTTTGTTCATTTAACCTAACTTCTTAAATTGTTTTTCAAAATATTATTTATTATTATTGTACCATAATAATATAGAATAGGATCAGTACTGCTGCGTTTTATTCCTGGGATTTGCAATCTGCCTTTTCTATCTTTTTTCCTTGGTCAATATGGCTGGAAGATTTTAAATTTGATCATTTCAAAGAAAAATCTGTTGATTTTATTGTTTTTCTTTATTACTCCCCTGTTCTCAATGGTATTACCTTCTGCTCTTTTCTTTACCATTTCCTTTATTCTCTTTGCTTGAAGACTTTTCTTTACTAATTCTGTATATTTTCTTCTAAACAAATTTATATGCATACCAGAATTTTGATATATAATTTTTTGATTTTAATTCACCAAAATCCTTTTGAAATATCTCTTTTGATTTCTTTCTTGAATTATGGTTATGAAGTTTTTGGCTGGGGCTGGGTTTGAACCCAGCAACTCTGGTATATGGGACTGGTGCCCTACTCCTTTGAGCCACAGGCACTGCCCAAATTATGGTTATGTAGAAGTGAGTTGTTTAATTTCCAAACACAATAGAACTGGATGTGGAGACTGTGTCATCCACGTTCTCCACCAGACCTGGCGCCAGCTGACTACCACTTCTTCTAGGCTTGGGACCACTTCTTCCAAGGAAAAATATTCAATTCTTAACAAGCTGTAGATAACATCTTTTGAGATTTCATGGCCACTTACTCTCCAGGCTTCTTGGCTGCTGGCATAAACAAGCTATGGTTAAGATGGCAAAACTGAGGCCACGTGTGATGGCTCATACCTGTAATCCCAGCACTCTGGGAGGCTGAGGCAGGAGGATCCCTTGAGCTCAGGAGTTTGCAATCAGCCTGAGCAAGAGCAACACCCATTTCTGCTAAAAATAGAAAAAGTTATTCATTTTTGTGGTGCTTGCCTGTAGTCCCAGTTACTCAGGAGTTTGAGGCAAGAGGTTTGCTTGAGGCTCAGCATCTGTAGCTCAGAGAGTAGGGCGCTGGCAGTTTTGAGCCTGGCCCAGAGCCTGCTAAAACAACAATGACAACTGCAACCAAAAAAATAGCTAGGCGTTGTGGCAGGTGACTGTAGTCCCAGCTACTCCGGAAGCTGAGGGAAGACAATTGTTTAAGCCCAAGAGTTTGAGATTGCTGTGAGCTGTGACAGCACAGCACTCTACTCAGGGTGACATAGTGAGACTCTGTCTCACACACACACAAAAAAGAGGATTTCTTGAGCCTAGGAATCTGAGATTGCAGTGAGGTTGGCTGACACCACGGCTCTCTACCCAAAGTGAGAGAGAATCCGTCACCAGAAAAAAAAAGTGATGGCAAAAATCTGTGTTTATAGTTTAGGTGCGTACTTTGATTAATTATATGGCTTATTGTTTGAGATATTATAAACTACACTTTTGATTCATAATTGGACATTTCAAATATGATGAGCTAATATTTTGGGGGGATTCAGATATAAACATTTTATTAATTTTTAGTTTAATTATATAGTCTGAGAAAATAGTCTATTTTGGGAAGTGATCCATGCACACTTAAAAAGTGTTGATTAGAATATTCTGTAAAAGTCAATTAGATCTAGTTGATTGAAACTTTATTCAGATCTTATATATTGTTACTGATTTTTGACCTCCATCTATTGGTTTTATTAATTATTGAGAGGGAGATGTTGAAGTCTGTATCTATTTTTCTGAATTTTTTCAGTTCTATCAGTTTTTGCTTCAAGTATTTTGAAATGCTGCTTTTCAGCACAAATATTAGGATTTGTGTCTTTTCTTGGAGAACTGACACCTTTATCAGTGTGTAATATTTCTATTTACCCCCATAATATTCCTAGGTATAAAGTTTGCTTTTGGAGATACTAAGATAGCTCAGTAGTGTTTGCTCAGTAATGTGTCTTTTCCATAATTTGACATTTTAAGTCTATGTTTTTATCTGTATAATGAGTTCTTTTTTGTAGACAACATATTTCCATCTTTCTTTTTAAGATAATATGATAATCTAGATCTTTAAACAGTATACTAGGCTGTTAACATTCACTAAGTGTACATGTCATTACGCATTTTTGAAGTATAATGATAAAATCTTACAGATTTACTTTAATTTAGTGCACTGCCAGAGATCTTCATTTAATTGTGTAGAATCAATTCTTTTGTCTACTAACATATTTCTTCTGTCTGGAGAACTTACTTTAACATTTTTAGGATTATGGCTTGAACTGTGTTCCCAAAAACAATGGTTGGCACCTGTGAGTGTGACCTTATTTGGACATGCCATATTTGCAGATGAAATTAAGATGAGACCGTTAGGGTGGCCCTAATCCAATACAACCTTTCCTCTTAAAAGAAGATGCATAGAAACAGAGACAGAGGCAGGGGAGAAGGTCTTGTGAGGCCCTCTACAGAGACGGGAATGGTACACCTGTAAGGCACAGAACGCAAAGGTTGCCAGCAACATCAAAAGCTGGGAGATGTCAGACTTCTCCTTCCAGAACTTTGAGGGAATTACTTCTTATCTTAAGCCACTGAGCTTGTGGTACTTTGTTGTGACAGCCCTGGGAAATGAACACATTCAGTATGTTGGAAATGAGTTATCTCAGATTTTTCTTAGAATGTCCTTATTCTCCTATTTGAATTAAATCATAACTGTGTACATTAATGCATTTATGGGGTATAATATGCTGATTTGATATAAAATGTGGAATGCTTACGTCAAACTGATTAACATAACTATCACCTCACTTACTTATTTGTGGTGGTAAAACATTTATACTCTACTCTTAATAGTATTGAAATGTACCATTGCACTGTGCACATTAGGTGAGGTCCCACCAAATACCTTCTCTCTTCCTGTCCTACTCCCCTCCCCACCTCCTCTTCACTCCTTCTTTCTGGACTATAGTTGTGTTGTATCATTCATATGAATGTGTAAGTGATTATATATTGGTTTCACTATAGTATTGAGTACATTGGATACTTTTTATTCCATTCTTGAGATACATGACTAAGAAGAATATGTTCCAGCTCCATCCAGGTAAACATAAAAGATGTGAAGTCTTTACCTTTTTTAAGGTTGCATAGTAGTCCATGGTGTACATATATCACAATTTGTTAATCCATACATGGGTTGATGGGCACTTGGGCTGCTTCCATGACTTGAAAATTATGAATTGGGCTGCAGTAAATATTCTGGTGCTAATATTTTTGTTGTAAAATGATTTTTTATCATCATTCTGAGAAAAGAAATAGCTGAAGATGTTAACAAATGGAAAAATATACATGCTCATGGATGGGAAGAATCAACATTGTTAAAATGTCCATACTACCCAAAGCAATCTACAGATTTAATGCAATCCCTATTATTCTCATTGTTTTGTTTTATAAGTTTATAGACTTTATTTTTTACAGGAGTTTTAAGTTTACAGCAAAATAGAGTGAAAGGTAGAGAGAGTCCCGGCATTGACACTTTCCTACACACATACAGTCTTCACCACTGCTAAATCTCACAGCAGCATGGTATATTTGTAACCATCAGTGAACTGGCATTGACGTTATTATTGACCAATGTCCATATTCAAGTTAGAGTTCCCTCTTGGTATGTACATTCTGTGAGTTTTGAAACATGTGTAATGACGTGTATCCACATCCTAGTATCACAGAGTAGATTCCTTGCCCTAAAAACTCTGCACTCTGACTATTCACCCCTCCTAATCCCCTAACACTGGATCGCCACTGATCTTTTATTGTCTCTATAGTTTTAAGCATTGTAGAATGTCATATAGTTGGAATCATACAATGTGAAGTCTTTTCAGATTGATTTCTTGCACTTAGCAATGTCTAGTTAAGCTTCCCCTACGTCTTTCCATGGTCTGTTATAGTTGCTGACAGATTTTCCATTGAGTGGATGTATGACAGTTTATTTATCCCTTCATTCACTGAAGAACATCTTGGTTTCTTCCAAGTTTTGGTTATGATACAAGCCGGTATAAACATGTGTGTGTATGTTTTACACACACATGTGTGGACGTAAGTTTTTAATTCTCCTTCATTTTTGAAAATATTTTGTAGAAGTGTAGAATTCTGGATTGACAGTTTTCTATTCCATTTTCTTCTCACTATCATACTTTCCGATGCTAAGTCTGCTGTTACTCTTATCTTTGCTTCTCTGTTTATAATGTCTTTTCTTTTCTTGCTGCCTTCAAGATATTTTTCATCTTTTTTTCTCAGCAGTTTGAATACCCTATGCCAGGATGTATGCGTGCTGGTATGCATATTTGGGTGCTAAACTGTGTATCTGGTATCTATCCTAGTTAGTCTGCTTGAATCAGTAATTTGATCTTTGTTAAATACTTTGCAAAGTTTTCAGCTAGTATTTATTCAAATATTTCTTTTGCATTGTTCTCTTCTGTTTTCATTCTGGGCTTGCAATTATACACTTGTTAGCATTCTATATATGAGTGCATCCTTTTTTTTTTTTTTTGCGGTTTTTGGCCGGGACTGGATTTGAACCTGCCACCTGCAGCATATGGGGCTGGCGCCCCACTCCTTTGAGCCACACGTGACACCCTGAATGCATCCCCTTTTGATCCTCTTTTTTTCTCTTTGTGTTTCATTTGGACAATTTCCTTTGGCTGCTTATTTCCTTCACTGTTGTCTCAGGTCTGTGAGTGGCCCTCTCAGTTATCCTGCCTACTCCCAGAAGGAAGTCTGATTGCTGCATATGTTCTTTTCTCTTTCCTCCCACCCCTTCTCATATGCAGTAGGTTTTGCCTAAAGAAGAAAAGAATTTGATGCCCAAGCAGTACACATTTTTCTTTTTTCCATAAGCATGAAGGGATAAATCCATTTGAAGTGTGCCTGCCACCCCCTTCTGTCATAATTACACCAGCAGGGACACTTCCTCAGGATTCTTGCTAGTCTTTATGTGTGGAAGTGTGAGAGACCACCCAGTGTAGGTGGAAAAGAGCCTGCAGGTGGAGTTGAATTTCCCTGTGTCTACAGTCTCCAGAGGTTTTTCATGCTCTTTGTAGCCCCACAACCAGGCTTGTAACTCCTTATCAGTTTCAGATTAATTTTACTGAAGTCCACCAGCATCCAGCCCAGGAAAACCAGAGCTCGCATCTCTTCTCTCCTGAGAAGTGTTCATCTTTCCTTAGATTAAGCATTAATTTGTTCCCTGTGTTCTACTGTTTTAATGTTACTATAGCAAAATACCTCAGGCTGGGTAATTTATAAAGAAGAGAGGTGTATTTTGCTCGTGGTTCTCCAGACTGGAAAGTATAAGATGTGCTGTGTCAGCACCTGTTGAGTCTCTGGGAAGGGCTTCTCATGTGCCCTACAACATGACAGAAAGGATCAAGGGGGAAAGAAAACACATAGGGAGGACAAAACTTGAGGGGTTTATAAGAGCCTGCTCTTATGGAGACTAAGTCTCAGCAGAGAGAAAACTCACTCACTACTGTAGAAAAGCACCAAGGCCATCAGGAGGCATCAGCCCCATGACTGAGCACCTCCCACCAGGCCCCAGCCCTGTCACATTGGGGATCAGTTTTGAACATGAGTTTTCATGGAGAAAAACAAACCATACCCAAACCTGTGACCTAAGCTCTCTTATATGTTCAAGAAAAGTTTTTCTCAGATTTTATGACATTATTTTTGTTGCTATTGTTTGAATGTAGTGACCTCTTTCCATCTTTCTACATCCTAAACAGAAACTTCCATGTATTGTTCAAATTTCCATGTATTGATATCTGTTATATAAAAAAGGAAACAAACCAAAATGAGAAACATAAATCAAATAAAATATGAGGTCTGACAATTAAGTTCACAAACTCATCCTATAAAAAGTGCTACATAAATCATTGATGAATATCAGTATCATTACCCTCAAAGTACTCCCCTTGGGACGTTGTACCCTGATGTCAGCTTCTTGTCCACCCTTTAAAGAAATTTTGGAATTCTTTTTCTAGAATGACCATGAGACCTGTCGTCGTTTTGCCTTTGATTCTCTGAATGTCATCAAAATGTCTTCCTCTCGATATTCCTTTTATCTTCAGGTAGATAAAGTCACTGGGGACCAAGCATCATCCAGTACAGTTATTTGTTTACTGGTTTAAAAATTCTCACACAAATAGTGCCATACAAAGAGGTGCATTGTCGTGATGCAGCAGCTATGAGTTGTTGGCACAAAGTTCAGGTCATTTTTGTCTAACTTGCTCACACCCCCTTTTCAGCACTTCCAAATAGTCAACTTGGTTAATTTAACTGTTTGTCCGGTTGGTACAAACTCATAATGAATAATCACTGTAATATCATAAAAGGGTAGCAACATCGTTTTGACTCTTAATTGGGCTGATAGAACTTTTTTGGTTGTGGAGAATTGGCTGAATTCCATTGTGCACTTTGGTACTTTGTTTCAGGTATTGGTCCACCCATGTTTCATTGCCAGTGAAAACAAGGCTCAAAACATTGTCTTGCTTCTCTCAATGATTTTGGCAAACTGCAAGTCTCTTTTGCTTTTGTTCATCATTGTACTCCTTTGGACCATTTTTGCCCACACTTTTCTCATACCAAAGTTTACAGTTAAGATTTTCCTAACTGTTTCTCTATTGATATTTACTTGTTACTTGTTCTGCTGTTCTTCTCATAGTTAGCCAATGATTTTGATGAATTTTTGCAATGACTTCAATCATTCTGCTTGTTACTGGCCATGCTGACCGCTTGCCATCAGTGACACTTTCTTTTTCCTCAGAAAAATGTTGAATTCATTTTTATACTACTGTTATCTTCATGGTGTCCACGTCCTATAAACTTGGACTAATATGTTCCTGATGTCACTTACACTCTTAGCAAATTTAATAAGAAATTTAATGTTTGTTCATTGCTCTAATCCAAGATCCAATGTTCTCACAACTGCACACAAAAACATACGACAATAACGAATACTGCTCCACAAGATACCACTGCAGTTAGCCACAAAAATAACCATGAGACAGTGGTATATTGCAGTTATGAACCCTTACCAAGCTATTTGTACAGAGCTGCCAATGTGAGCACACAGTGGCAAGTTTGCAGACTTAATTGTTAGACCCTATACAATGATTCTATATAACGATTTTTCTGAGATATAATGCTCATTAATATTGTGATATATTCTTAGAACACATTATTTATTTATTTATTTTTGAGACAGATTCTCACTACGTCACCCTGGGTTGAGTGCTGTGGCATCACAGCTCACAGCAACCTCAAACTCTTGGGCTGAAGTGGTTCTCTTGCCTCAGCCTCCCGAATAGCTGGGACTATAGGCACCTGCCAGAATGTCTGGCTATGTTTTGTTATAGTTGTCATTGTTGTGTAGCTGGCCTGGGCCGGGCTCAAACCCACCAGCCTTGGTGTATGTGGTCCACGCCATAACCACAGTGCTACTGCGCTGAACGTAGAACACATTTTTTTAAAAGGAAAGTTTTAAAATCATGGTAAAAATATTTTTAAAAGTTTTTGTACATTCTGGTTTCTAATTTCTGAATTTCTGATTTCTCTGTTGACTAATCCCTTGGCAGATCTTACATTTTGTGATTGTTTTCACTCATCGTTTTTGACATTGCTTTATTCTTTCCCATTTAGTCATAAAATTTTAAATCTTTTTCTTAGGTATGGCAGTATTCAGTAAAGTTTAATATTCAGTGGCCATGATCACTTCAAATAAGGGGCTATTGTTTTGTTCTGTAGATATTATAATGGTTAATTTCTATATATGAGTGTAAATAGTCTTTTATTTGAAATGTAAGTTGAATTTTTCTGTACATTTTTTCTAGAAAAAGATTGCATAGATATTCACATGTTCTCAAAGGGTAGGAGAATACCACAAAGGCACTGCATTAAGTGCACATTTAATTCCTCTTTTTGTTTGTTTTATTTCAAAATATTAAGGACGTACAAGTGTTGTTTTGTTACATGAAGACCTTGTATGATGCCTGAGTGAGGGCTCTGGGAGTGGCTGTCACCAGAATAGTGTTCATTGTTTCCAGTAGGTAATTCTTCACCTGACCCTCCCTTCTCACCCTGTCCCTTCACTGGTCTCTTGTGTTCTTTATGTTGCTCGGCACCTGTGTGCACCCATCGTTTACCTCTCACTCATTAATGACAACATATGGTGTTTGGGTCTCCATTTTTGAGATACTTCACTTAGGATAATGGTTCCCAGTTCCTTCCAAGTTGCTGCAAATGACTCTATTTCATTCCTTTTTATGACTGAGTAGTGACTCTATGTTATTTGTATGTATGGATGTGTGTGTGTTTGTATTACATTTCTTCATCCACTTATGACTTGATGGACACTTCTGTTGATTCCACATCCCTACAACTGTGAACTGTGCTGCAATAAACATTTGAGTGCAGGTGTTTTTTTTTTTTTATAAAATGACTTCATTTCCTTTGGGTAGATACCCAGCAGTGGGATTGCTGGATGGAATGATAGGTCTATACCTATTTCTTTGATAAATCTCTATACTGTTTTCCATAGAGGTTGTACTAATTGGCAGTCTCCCAAACAGTGTATAACCATCCATATCAGCATCCATTGTTTTTTTGGCTTTTTAATAATGGCTGTTCTGATGGGGTAAGGTGATATCTTACTGTAGTTTTAATTTGTATTTCTCTGATGACTAGTGATGTTGAACATTTTTTATGTTTGTTGACCACCTGTATCTCTCTAAAAAATCATCTGATCATATTTTTGCCCATTTTTTTTTTTTTATTAAATCATATCTGTGTACAAAAGAAGTTGAAATATTTGGGAGTCTACCTAACGAAGGAAGTGAAAGATCTCTATAAAGAGAACTATGAAACTCTAAGAAAAGAAATCACTGAACAAGTCAACAAATGGAAAAACATACCTTGTTCATGGTTGGGAAGAATTAATATTGTCAAAATGTCTATACTTCCCAAAGCAATATACAATTTCAATGCAATGCCTATTAAAGCTCCACTGTCATATTTTAAAGACCTTGAAAAAATATTGCTTCGTTT
>CAUYRH010034796.1:0-13981 GCA_963574655.1 Perodicticus potto
TTTATTTATTTATTTTTTAATTATTTTTTATTGAGTCATAACTGTGTACAATGATTCAGGCTTGGAGTACAGTGTGCGGGCTTCCCATACAATCGGAGATATTTTTATCCACCTGATTAGGAATGTTAACAGTCTTCCTCAGAGCTATGCACTCGCCAAAATACATATTGGTATGATAAACCAGAATGGATTTAAGTGTTTAAAGTCAAAAATACACTTTTAAAAAATAAGTACTTAAGTTGGCCGATTGAATAATAATACCTAGATGCCGAATTAAATTTGTTTAGAATAAAACACAGAGTGAACTTTCTCATTTTGACATCATACGCTAAAGCAAGGAAAACCAAAGAGGAAAAATACAATGCCATGAAACATTTCCCCCTTTCTGCATGAAGGAACAATTGCAACTTGTAGCCGAGTTACAGGGGCAAACCAACACACCCTGAAGTCTCCGTGAAAATGTTTAGATTCAAATTAAAATTAAATATACTTTCTTTGCTCCTGGCTCTGTCTGCTTCTTTCTGACTTACACTTACTTTTTACATCTCCTGTAATCTGATGCCTAGAAAATCTTCTGCAAAAGAATCCGTCAAACTTTAAAAACGATTGCAAAAAAAAGTCGGGTGCCTCTTTTCCACTTTTCCCCTGTGCTCGCTTGTGGCTGTTGAGGCAGACTCTCTTCCTTTGCTGATGCGCAGTTCTGGTTGCGCTGTCCAGGTGTCCCCACTGTTTTGATTTGAGTGGAATGTGGTGAAATACTTGCATGTGAGCAGCTTCTTGTGCGGGTGGACTATCTAAGGTGAGCGCCAATGTTGTGAAGTGGGGAGGTGATGTTCTCTCATTCACTTCATTCATTAGACATCCTGCCCCCAGCATATCCTGAGAAGCAACATAATACACCGTTCAGTTATTTGATAAGCTTGCAAGCACCACCTTGGAGCATCAGAGAGAAACCCTGTTTAACTAGACAACTGGTTCAGAGAACTCTTACCGAGTACCATGCCCTCCCATGTTGACAGTGCTCGGGTGAAAGGCTAACATCCCACCTCGGGCACCCACCCAAGGGTCCTTGGTCCTCCTGAACTGGGTCTTTAGTCCAGGGAACTGGGGACAGGACCCCAGTATGGCATCAATTTATAGCAGTGGATCAGAGGTCGACAAATTCTCCCTATGGCTGAAAGGGGCTGTCCGTATTTTGAAACTTGGGCTCATTTAGCATGTTTGCCTCTGCAGAGGTGAAGGTCCCCTAAACAAGGGCGTGGCCTCCGGCAGCTGGAGCATTAAGTGGCATGTTTCCTATGAGGGAGGAAAATATTGCTTCCTTTCACCTAAAACTGCATTACTCCAATTTCAAACTAGCGTCTCGATTAATTCACACCAGCCCTCTATAATCACACATGCAAGCTTGATCCTGAGTACTGAGGGCAATATCCTGGAGAAAAGTGAGACACAGAGGCAAGAACTTGACATCCTAACAGAGAACAAACTGGATTCTTTACTTAGGATCTTAGAATCCCCTGTGGGAAGAGATTATTCTTCAACGGTATTTGACGTTCTATAGATTCAAAGTTGAAAGTGTTTTTGAACTTCCTGCACAGTGTTTATTTATGTATAGCAATACACCTGTTCATGTCCTGCTATCTGCTGTCTGTAGATTTAAAGATCATTGCACTTTCTTGGTCCTGACATCCCTCGGGTCCTTTGCTGCCTGGTCCCTGGAAAGTATTGACACCGCCATTCACTGGTGCATTTTCATTACCCCAATAAATATGATTTCCGAGTTTTACAGAGTTTTTTTGTTTGTTTTGTTCTGCTTTCTTTTTTTTTTGAAAACTGGGTCTTGCCCTGTTCCCCAGGCTGGAGCACAGTGGCATGATCATAGCTCACTGTAACCTTGAACTCCTTGGCTCAAGTGATCCTCCTGAGCTTTCCGGGAAGTTGAGACCACAGGTGTGTGTGTCACCACTCTCAGCTAATTTTTTTTAATTAATTTTGCAGAGAGGGTGTCTTGCTATATTGCCCAGGTTGGTCTTGAACTCCTGGCTTCAAGCGATCCTCCCTGCTCTAATGGAGATATTCATATGACCTCTTTTATTTCCACATCCTAAAACCCAGGAGAACATTCATTAGAGAAGCAAAATCAGAATAGTAAAAAGCAAAGTCATCCACTTGGGCAGAAGCCCTAAGTACTACTTCCAGGGAGGAATGAGCTTTGCTGTTCAATACAAACAACCACAGCCCTCATACCAACATCCTTTAAGCACCCATCCCAGATCCTTTTATCTTGCCTTATGAGCAAGATAATCCCAGCACTCAGAACTTTCTAATATGCTATTTAGCTCATTTATTGTGTTTATTGCAAATTATCCGTCTGTCCTCTATCATACAAGTTCCACAAGGGCAGGGATCTTTGCCTATTTCGTTCAGCAATGAATCTCAGTTCCAAGGATGGTGAAAAACACAGCAAGTACTCAATAAATACTTGTGCACAAATGAATGACAGGTGCTGAAAGACAGGTGCTCATCTTGCACTCAGCTTTACCCTGCTGACTGCCAAATCTTTTCCTTGCGTGCTTACTTTCTTCATCTATAGGGACACAGTCTAGGCAAAACCTTAAATTTTGTCCATGGCATTCTTCTCTCTTTCTTTACCTTCTTCCCACATTCCCCATTGCCCAGAACTTTGGTTTAATCTGAGCACACCCATTTCCTTGGCCCACCCTAACCCTTATTCTTCCAGGTGCCCTCATTTCAATACATAATGTGTTCACTCTCTTGGTTACATAACCTTGCTAAGTAAATCCATCTCATCATTTATTTTATTGTTTGGAGAAGCATTAGGAACCTCCTTTCACTTGTACACTGTTGGTGGGATTGGAAACTAATACAGACCTTTTGAAAAGAAGTCTGGAGAATCCTCAAAGAACTAAAAGCAGACCTTCCATTTGATCCATGAATCCCATTACTAGGTATCTACCCTAAAGAAAAAAACTCATTTTACCATAAGGACATTTTCACTAGAATGTCTATTGCAGCTTAATTCACAATCACCAAGATGTGGAAACAACCCAAGAATCCAAAGGCCCATAAACTCACAAATGGATAAACTATGGTATGTGTATATCATGGAATATTAATAGGCCATAAAAAAGATGGTGACTTTACATCCTTTGTGTTTACCTGGATGGATGCGAAAAACATCATCCTAAGTGAAATATCACAAGAATGGAAAAGCAGCATCCCATGCATTCAATACTAAAGTGAAACTAGTAGATGAGCAATTGCATGCCCACACAAGAAAATAAAACACAATTAAAAAACAATTAAATTCAAGTGTGGGGGAAGGAGAGGACAGAGGGGAGGAAGGAGGGAGTCTGGATGTGCACAGGGTAGTGGGGCATATAGCACACCTCCTGGGTGAAGAGCTCAATGACAACTTGGACTTTACCCACCAAACACAAACAATGTAACCTAATCATTTGTATTCATATATTAATGTGAAATTTTTTAATTTCATTCAAAAGGAAGATCTCTTTCAAATTAATTACCATCTTTGGAAATAAGCTGCTGTCTTCTTGAGCATTAATGAGCTTCCCCCATACAATCTTATCCAGCTTCCTTCTCCTTTAGAGTACACACTCAGCACTGAAGAATTCTAACTCCGAGGATGGGGGAACTCAACACCACAGAATTCTAACTCCGAGGACAGGGGGAACTCAACACCACAGAGGAAGGGGGCACTGATCTACTGTTTCAGCAAGTAAAAAACAAAATATAAGATCCCTGACTTTCCAAATTCAAACCCTCGTGTTACTCAAACAGAGATTTCATGAGCATCTCACCATCGCTGACCAGTATGCACTGGTGCGTCCTATGGTCCAGTCACTGTATTAAGCATTTTACAGACCTTGTCTTACTCAATGTTCACGATCGCTCTCTGAGGCTGGCATTTTATAGTTGCAAAAATTTGAGACTTTTCAATGTAATGAATTCATTCAAAGCCCACAGTAAGAAAGAAGTAAGTGGGATCATCAATCTAGCCAGAGAAACACCAGTGACACACCTCCCACGTTACACCTTCTATCCTCAGCTTTCCACATCCTCTCTCCCATTTCTCTATGCCAAGGTTAAAAACAATTAAGTAATGGAATTGAAAAGGAAACCCAGGAAACTGACCCCAGCACCAATCTATCTTGTACCAGGTATGAGGCATCATGAAGGCTGTAAAGGGCTGCAGGTGCACAGCCGAAGGTCAGTGGGACTAAAGAAGAGCCACCAGCCTGGGGTGTTCGCTGTGGTGGTGGTGGTTTGATTTTGCTTCCCTCTGAGGTAGAGAATATAGTCTATTAGAGTTGTGAAAGACATTCTTCAAAAGTGGGAATTATACACAGAGGCTGTCAAGGGTTTGGAATGCTGTTCTACAAGATGTCAAACTATATATTCACAGTGAGAGAAACAGGGAGACAAGATAACACTCAGGGCGCCCCATGTGTGTACTATACACGCAAACCCACCCATGGAGGTCCACAGCTCCCCAGCTCTGTAAGGTGCTCCCGTACGTGTGAAGACACGTTTTAATAAAAGACAATGACAAAAACCAACCTTTTTATCCAGGAAAAATGGTCCACTTTGTAGATGATCAAGGCCTTTTGCCCTATGTTTTCTCCATATTTCATGACAAAGAGCGTCTGTCATCCCTCGCTAATGATACATCTCCCTATTACTTCAGTAGCAGAGGATGGGGGGAAGGGGTTTGACGGGGCTCACAGAGTCTGAAAGACTTCCTAGAGTCCATGAAAGGTTTGGGGGAGAATCAGTTACCCCGTGGATGGTACCGGTTAATTTGTAACTTTCTCCTAGAGCAGTGGTCTCAACCTGTGGGTTGTGACCCCTTTTTAACAAGGAAAATACACTGAGGCATTAGGAAGGTTGAGAACTACTGTCCTAGAGTATAAACTTTCTCTCTTGCTTTCACATCTCCTACAATAGCCTTTTATAAGACAGTAGAACCTGCAGAGTTGACCACCTCCCTACACTATCATCTCCTGACCTAATGTTCATAAACCAGATGTGCACCACACATATATATCGGTACCAGGAGGTCTAGTTCCACAGGTTGACCAGGTGTTATGTCATGACAGGCCATGGATGGTCAACTTACAGAGGTTCTACTGCATTTGTGTACAAACTGAGTAATAAATGGTGTAATAAACAGTAATTTGAATTAACAGCCACAGTCAGGATCTGCAAAGGAAATGAAAGCCATGAGGGGATAGAGTCCGCCCCGAGAAATGAGGGAGGCAGACTGCAAGGGCATCCGATAGGCATGTCATCTAAGCTTTGGGAGTCATAGTCCTGCATCTGCAAAGCAGGAAGAATACGAACTTCATGGTTGTGGGGAGTTTTAAACAGGCTCATGCTTCTGACATCTTATCAAATGCTGCAGGTACCACGCAGCTCTGAAAAACCCTAACAGCCTCTGCTTTTGCAATTTCGTGGGCATGACAGGTACAGCCCGTGTCCACATGTGCGGAAATGACAAGGGCCAAAATGAGCGGAATCACCAACAGTTCTCGGTACTCAGTGCAAGGGCACAGGGGAGCGGGAAGGAGGAGAGAACCGAGTGAGGCTGAAAGGGGACTTCAGGAACTGGACCAGGACAGGCGGAGTTCACACACAGAGATTTCAGTGGAAGTAGGAGACTGGAGGGGATTTCTGGAGAAACCGAAGCTCAGCTCCTGAAGAGGAGAGAGAGAGGGTAGGGGTGGAGAGACAGTCTAGCCAAGAGTCTGCCTTACCTGTGTGTGTCATGCCCTGAATGTTGATGGATAATGTTGAGTTTCTTCTCAGGGACTTGGTGAACAGGTCCAGTTCCTTTTATAATCTCTCCACCTCCCCCCTGCCCCCATGAAATTTTTCACACTTGTCATTGAAGACTTCAAGAATATATGAAAGAACTGGGATAACAGGGTGTGAATGAGGAGAAAATTATAAGGGCAGAACATTCTGGACCAAATTATATAATAAATGGTGAAAGTAAAGTAACTATAAAATAAAGAACAATCAATTTGACTTTTTTGTGACCTTTCTTAGCAGAGTGGAGTTTCTTTCACCTGATTTTTTGGGGACAGAAGGAGGCTTATGAGAGGATTAAGTAAGAAGTTTGTAGAAGTTGATGTTCTGACTTTACCAGAGCTGACCAAGAATAACCTGAGACTTTCACTTATTACAAACAAATCCAGTATCTATACAGATGCATTTCAAATAGTAACAATATTTGCTTGCATAACACCTGGGAATCCTTCTTTGGGTTTCAAACAACCTATAGGTTATTTTTTAAACACATATGTCCCAGAAGGAAAGGAGCTAAATGATGTTTACTCAAGACCATCCAGGTATTTGATAATAACAGGCAGGACCAGAGCCCACACCCAGGTGAGTGAGTTGCAAGCACAGCACTCTGTGCACACCCTGCTGTGACTTACTTCTGTGTCTGAAGGGGGAGTTTTGGTTTAGATTCTGGCATCAGGACTTTCAAGTTCATTGTGAGTGATCATCTACCCTTCAGGACTCATTGCCATCCACGGCCACGCCTTGCACTCCACTGAGCCACACTTTCTTTTTCTCAGTGTCTCATGAGTCTCTATCATTTCCTCTCCTCTTGCTTAAACGTTCTCGTAACTTGCTCCCTTTCCCTCAACCGACCATTAATGAAGCACAAGGCTTTGAAAAGAACCTGATTTCCAACTGGTTATGTTGGCTCATTCCTATAATCCTAGCACTTTGGGAGACCAAGGCAGGTGGATTGCTGCTCAGGACTTGAAACCAGCCTGAGCAAAAGTAAGATCCCCATCTCTACTAAAAATAGGAAAAACTAGCCAAGTGTGGTGGCCCACACCTATAGTCCTAACTACTCAGGAGTCTGAGGTAAGAGGATTGCTTGAGTCCAATTGTTTGTGGTTGCTGTGAGCTATGATGATGCCATGGCACTCTACCCAGGCTGACAAAGTGAGATTATCTCAAAAAAAAAAAAAAAAAAAAAGAACCTGACTTTCTTTTGGTTCCTTTAGGAGTACTCCTAGGGCTTGGGGGAGGAATGTGAATCCATCTCAAACCTGCTTGTTTGTGATCACTAAACATAGTGCCATCGGAAGCAGAAATATTGAGCACACAGCCCTAGGTGACTTTTGTAGACTGGCGAAAGTTTTTATAAGTGAGTAGATTTTTACATGTAATTTGGAAAAAAGCATATTTTCCAAAACAGACTTTGCCTTTGCTTATGCAATAGCACCATCCAGTTGTCAGAGAAAAAGCCCAGCAGCTCTGAGAAAAATCTCCAGGGCTCCCAAGTCTGAACCTGGCAGTCCGGCTTCCTTCAGAACACACGGGACACCGCCATCCACACTTGCCAGCCTGTCACAAGCTGACGGACATGAGTAACCATGACAGAAACCACTGGTAATGTGGAAACTTACCAATGAAGAGTGCTATTGTGTTTATAATTGAAAAGTAAAATAAATCTGTCTCTTTTCGTCTCCTTTTTGGAACAAAGCAATTGACAAAAACTATATTTTATTCTCTTATTTTTCCTCTGCAAAATAAAAACTGAAGGTGAAAAATTAAAGAGTACATTTAAGTGACTTGATTTGCCTAATTTTATCACATCCAGTTATATACCCAGCTATTCAAGGTATACAAAATGAATGCCACAGCAGAGAGGGAGGGGAAGGAATTCCGACCCGACATTCTGGAAGGTTTCTGAGAGATTGATTGCATGGAGGTTGAGCCTGAACAGACAGGAGAGATTTTACCCGGGGCAATCAGGTTACATGGGGATGAACGCTCAAGGTCAGAAAATAGGCTACATTAGGAATGGTGTGGATACATGTAAGGGGTATACAGAGGTGCAAGGGGTGTACAGAAGGAGCATCCCAAACCTGAATCCCAAAATCCAAAATGCTCCGTTTTGATACCAACATGATGCTCAAAGGAAATGTTCATTGGAGCTTTCTGGATTTCAGATTTGAGGTGCTCAGCTGGTAAGTATAATGCAGATATTCCAAAATCAAAAAAAAAAATTCAAAATACACATAAAGACTTCTGGTTCCAAGAATTTCAGATAAGGGACACTCAGCTTATAGTTATATATTTTTGTTTCTATCCCTCACTGGAAGTTGAGGTCACGGAGGACAGGGGCTGAGTTTTGTACACCCCAAAACAAATCCCTCCAAACTTCCTCCGACTCGTTCCCCTTCATAAATGTGCCGGAACTCAGAGGACCTTGTAAACCAACAGAAAGAATTTGAGTGTTAGCCCACCACAGTGAGCAGGTCTTGGGAGATTTAGGCAGGAGAATTATGTCATTTGCATTTTCTAAAGATTTGCCTGCCTGCAGTATAGAGACGAAATTGGCATAGGGCAAGAATTTAATAGGGGCAATCAGGCAAAACGGTTGTAGCGTGATCCAAGATTATTGTAATAACCTGCCAGCCTCAGTGCCTCCAGAATTTTTTTTTTTTTTTTACTTTTTATTTCAAAACATTACAGGGAAGAATTATTTTTCTAAGGACAAAATAGATTGACACTGTCCATCTTAAACCCTTCATAGCTTTCTCTTACATAGAAACTCTAAAATACAAAACAGCACTCAGGGCCCTTCATAATCTGAACCCGTTCTACCTAACTCGGGTTTTTTTTCCTCTTCATACCTCTCTTCACACACTCTGGCTTCAGTCTGTAAGGACGTCTCCTCCCTTGCGGTGGGCGTATATGCCCCTTTGTATTTACGAAGGCTCTTAGAAGTTTACTCTTCTTCCTGCTACGGTGCCCATCTCATTCTCCCCTGGAGCACAGTGCAGGGCGGTGAGGGTCCAGATGGGGACAGTCATCCATGCTCCTCCTTGACGTCAGTGCGGCATTGTGCACAATATACACATTTGGCAAATATTTGTTTAGCAGAATTGCACTGTAACAGCAGTAAACTAAATGCTTCGGGGTTCATTTAATATTTATTGAGCACTATAAGCAAAAAAGATTGGTTCATTTAATTCCATTGAAAGGTAAAATGCTGCACAGAAATGTTTAAAAAGCCAAAAACAAGCTAAAAGATAAACTAGGGAAAATATACAGAATATATGATAAGAGGCTGTTGATGCGAGAATAAACTGACCTGCTACTCTTCAGAAAGATATTGATTTGTCAATATCTGCAAATTTTTAAATACAGAATCCTTTAATCTAGAAATTCCACTCTGATTGGCCAGGAGTTGCCAGCCCAATCCTGTAATCTCAGCACTCTGGGAGGCTGAGGCAGGAGGATCACTTGAGCTCAGGAGTTCAAGACCAGCCTGAGCAAGAGCAAGAACCTGTCTCTCCTAAAAATGGAAAAATTGGTTTGGCATCATAGCATATGCCCGTAGTCCCAAGTACGCAGAAGGGTGATCGTTTTCAGCCCAGGAGTTTGAGATTGCTGTGAGCTAGGCAATGGCACCATGGCACTCTAGCTCAGGAGACAGAGCAACTCTGTCTCAAAAAAAGAAAAAGAAAATTCCACTCTGAGAAATTTATGCTACATATAAAAACATGCACAGGCAAAGACCCAAGCACAAAAATTATAGTTGCTACCATGTCCATAATTGTATACTCATTACCAGACTCCCTCAATGACCGTGTACCATACAAGAAATGTAGCCACTGAAAGAAATGGAGTAAATCCATAATTGCAGACAGAAAATTATTCCACATTATATCATTAAGTGAAAAATGCAGGGTACCCTATAGTTCATGTACTATGATGTTCATTTTATGTAAAACAAGTACACACAGATAGGCTTGTAAATACATGGAAAATCTTTGAAACTCAACATTGGCTGCTTCCGGGGCAGATTCATTATACATCGTATACATCCTTTTATATTATTTGAACCTGGTTGTTTTTTGATGTGTTCAGTGTTTAAAAGCCACCACCTTCCCAAACACACACATTTGTGGATCATTAATTATACAATATAAGCATACCAGACATTATGCCTATAACCATGAATGATAGAGCTTTTGTCCTCCCTAAGTTACAAATACTGTATAAGATATGATGATTCTCCGAAGGGCTGCTTTTACATGCAGACACAGTGCAGCGTCCTTCCCTATCCCACTGAGAATCTATAACAAGATGCTTCCTACAAGAGAGAGATGCCCCTGGACACAGTAAAACACCTTCCTCATATTTTATTAACTGATAATTAAGATCCAAGGCTTATCTGAAACCAAAATTTTTATGATACCCACTACCATCTTTTTTTTTTTTTTTTTGAGACAGAGTCTCACTATGTGGCCCTTGGTAGAGTGCTGTAGCATCACAGCTCACAGCAACCTCAAACTCTTGGGCTCAAGCAATTCTCTTGCCTCAGTTTCCCAAGTAGCTGGGACTACAGGTGCCCGACACAATGCCCGGCTATTTTCTTTTTGTTGTTGTTACAGTTGTCATCACTGTTTAGCAGGCCCAGGCCAGGTTCGAACCCACCAGCCTCGGTGTATGTGGCCAGCACCCTAACCACTGAGCTACGGGCACCAAGCCCCACTACCATCTTAATTAATTTATCAAGTCAATCCACTTCACCTCTCCTAGAGTAGAATCTTGTAAAGAGAAATATCACAGTGGCAAATTTAACAGCGATGACAAGAAAAACTCCTGACACTCTGCCCCTCAAAAGTGGCACTATAAAATCTTGAACAATCAGGTTATAAGAAGAGTACACTGAAGTTGTCAGCATACGTATAAAGACGCAAACTAGGAATTAGAGAATTACTATAGACAAATTTAAAGTTGAACCATTTTGCCTGGTGGAGCCATTACATATAAATACACGTCCAGGATTTGCTGATCAAAAATCCTCATTAATCAGTTTATCATCAAAAGCACTTTATAATAGATTAACAAAATGTGGCATGTGTACACCATGGAGTATACTACTCAGCGATACAAAAAAAAAAATGCTTTACTTAGTATATTTTGTAACAACCTGGATGGAAATGGAGACCATTTTTCTAACTGAAGTATCACAAGAATAGAAAAACACCACATGTACTCAATACTAAATTGGAACTAGTTTATCAACATTTATGTGCCTATAGGAAGTAAAACTCAAAGGAAATCAAGTCAGAAGGAAGGGTAAGTAAATTAACACCTAGCTGGTACATTGCACATTTTCTGGGTGAAGGGCACACTTACAACTTTGACTTATAAAGTACCAAAGCAAATTATGTAACCAAAATGTGTGTATCCCTGTAAAATTATGAAATTTAACAAATAAAAATAATTAAAACAAAATAAAACCCCAAAAAAGGCACTTCATAGAAAAATCACGGACACCAATCATCAGAGAGCGTTGCCATTACTACAAAGCTATGGTAATTAAGACAGGGTGGTGCTGACATAAGAAGAGATATGTATAGATCAATGGAATAGAGTTGCAAGTCCAGAAATAAACTCTCCCAAATACAATCTGTAGATCTGCAACATCAGTGCCAAGATAATTCAACGAGAGAAAAAGTCTTTTTCAATAAGTGGTGCTAGCTCGACAGCCATATGTAGAAGAGGGAAGTTGGGCTCTGACCTCATACCATATACCAAAAGTAACTCAACAGAACAGACATCAATCTAAGAGCTAAAACCATACAACTCGTAGGTGAAAACAGGTGTGAATCTTTTGACCTTGGATTAAGCAATGCTTTCTTAGATATGACACCAAAAGCAGCAAAAGAAAAAATAAATTAGAAACAAAAGTTTTACCCAATTTGTGCTTCAAAGTACACCATAAAGTAAAAATACAAGCCACAGAACGAGAGAAAGTTTTACAAACCGTGTATCTGATAGGAGACTTGTATCTCGTATGTATTTTACAATTCAATAATTAAGTAACCCAATTAAAAGCAGGCAAAGGATCTGAATAAACATTTCTCCAAAGACCATAGACACATACAAATGAACAATGTGCTGGCCGATATGCCTATTACCATGCTTAACGTCCTTAGCCTTTAAGAGAATGCAGATCAAAACCAAAAGGAGATACCAGCCACACCCACTAGGACGGCTATAATCAAAGGCAGATAAGTGTTAGTAAGGATGTGGAGAAACTGGAACGCTCATACCCTGCTGGGGGCGACTGCAAAATAGTGCATCCATTTTAGAAAACTGTTTATTTCTCAAAAGGTTAAATGTAGTTACCATATGATCCAGCAATGCGACTCTAGGGAATATGTCCAAAGGGAAATGAATGTCTACATAAAAACTTCTACAAGGTGTTCAAGAAACAGCATGACTCTGAATAGTCAAAAAGTGGAAACAATCCAAATGACCATCACCTGATTGATACAGTGTGATATATCCACACAATGGAATGCTCTTCAGCAAAGAGGAATAGAGAATACATGCAATGACATAAATGAACCTGAAAACATTAGGCTAAGTGAAAGAAGCCAGTCACAAAAGACCACATGTTATGATTCCGTTTATATAATGTCCAGAATAGGCAATATCATAAGCAGAAAGATTAGTGTTACCCATGTATTGGGGGGTTGCTATGAGGAGAAAGTGGGACAGGGCTACTGGGTGCAGGGTTTCGGGTTGTTCTAAAATCCATCATGATGATGGCTGCACAACCTGTGAATACACAAAAGACCACTGAATTGTACCCTTTTAAATAGATGATACAGGTGTATATACTATATGAATTACATCTCACTGAAGCTGTTATTTTTTTTAAGTTTTTTAGAGTCAAGAGGCCAGTCTGTTTGTGTGGACTATTGCGTGCCATTGTCCTAAGAGTTGGGCTTTGGTGGTACCTTGAACCCTTGATCTGAGCCCAGAAGCTCCAAATCTACAACGCCCTGAGCAGCCGCTGGTCAGTGAGCTACGGTCTTTGAACCTAAATCACCCTCAGTCCAGAGGCAAGTGGGCAGGAATACCTGGTGTAAAACAAAGATGGTTAAAATAAATAAAACATTTAAAAAGCCAGGCATGGTGGCATGTGCCTGGGCCTATAGTCCCAGCTACTGGGAAGGCTGAGCCACAATCTCCTGAGCCTAGGAGTTCGAGGCTGCAGTGAGCTGCAATGACCTCCAATCCTGTCCATGCACTCCTACCTGGGCGACCCAGTAAGACTCTATTTAAAAAAAAAAATTTAAGAGCTATGTTAGGACAATTAGCCACAGGATAAATGTTGATACAGGTATGTACATTCAAACACATTAAAATTCCTAACATGGGTTAGGAATATGGTTTTCACATGGTATATATTAATTCTTTTCAGTCCTATTTTAATCCATCATATTTATAGTAATCTATACAAATCATAAGAATTTCTGAAACAATTCATTTTTTACTCAAATAAAACCAATTTAACAATTCAGGTTATAAGGCTTAAAAACTTCTGAGCTGGGTTCTAGACTCTAGATAGTTTATTGCCAACAGCCCTTAAGATAATACTCTTGGCTGGGTGCAGTGGATCACTCCTGTGATTCCTACACTTTGGGAGGCCAAGGTGGGAGGATTACTTGAGGCCAGGAGTTTAAGACCAGCAAGGACAACACAGCAAGACCCCTATTTCTATAAAAAATAAAATAAAATAATCTCATGATCTAGGACCAGATAAAAAGGAGGAACAGGAAGCTTGTTTTCAAGTATACATTATTTTATTAAATAACATGTCTGTATAAAACTATTTTGTGAATAAAATAGTGTTGGATTTTTTTTATTTATTTTTTATTAAATCATGGTTGTGTACGTAAATGCAATCATGGGGTACAATGTGCTGGTTTTATATACAGTTTGAAATATTTTCATTGAACTGATTGACATAGCTTTCATGGCATTTTCTTAGTTATCGTGTATAGAGCTGGATTTTAAAACACAGGATACAATTTCCTTTGTTGGCACAGGATAAATTTACCCACAATTTACCCCCAGTCATCGTACAGAATATTGT